>JAJAQA010000005.1:13756005-13914737 GCA_021464565.1 Rutilus rutilus | reverse complement strand
TCACAGATTTTCAGTTTCAGTTAATTTTAGGATGATGTGGTGAAAAATGTACTAACTGCTTACTTACAAGCTACATGTTATGTTTTTAGGAAAACATTACTGACCTCTTGATGAATACCTGTGTCAAAAGGGCAGCTTCAAAGACACGATGTGAGGATCTCTTGTCATCCTTCTCGATACCCAATGACAGAAAACTCACGCGGGGCTTCTATACCCAAACCTGGCGGTTATCATCTCTTCTGCAAGGATCTGGAGGGCATTGTGAAGAAATTTAACAACCAGGCCAGCCAATAAAGGAGTCAAGGTCTTGCCCATATTACACAACATCAAAGGAATATGATCAAATTTAATGCGTCATCATTGTAATTATCCAACTTTTTATTTCACAAGGCTGAAGAGGTCATGGAGGAGTTTCTGAAGCAGAAGTCTGTGGAATCAGAAACTATTTCTGCAGACTGACAAAGAGCTGTCTAAGAAAGAAAAAAAAGATTAAGGGTGAGTGTTCAACTTTTAAATTAAAATGTCCCTGTTTGTAATCTCTTACCAGATTCCTTTCAAAGAGAGGCTGAAGGGTTTTTGTCCCTTTAGGTCACCAAATGAACACGGAGACATTTACAAAAATCAACATCACCAAATGAAAATAAATTACCCTCCAAATTCTCTCTCCTCCTTTACAGTAAAACAGAGTCCTTAATTAAATTGTTTGAGTCCATCTCTTGTTTCTGAATCATCTGTTTCCCTCTTTCTCTTTTTGTCGATGAATGACCAGAGGAAACACAGAAAGCAAGCAGCCCCTTCTGGAGCAGGAAATCAAAGCTAAAGAGGAGAAGCAGCGACAACTTGAAGAGAAGATGGAAGCAGAGAGAAAGAGTAATGAAGAGAGGATGAGACAAGATGAAGGAGAAGATGAATGAGGAGATCAGGCTCAGAGAGAGGAGGCTACTAAGTTGCCATGGACAGTAAACTGAGGGAGGCAGGCTGATCTGTTGGAGAAGGCTTTAAGGAGAAGGCAGACAGAATGAGCCAGGAGATAGAAGAGTTTCAAGAGACAGAATGCTGAAGTTGAGAGCAATAAACTAGCGAGTCTACAGAAAATGTTCGGCAACTCCAGCAGGAGACATGAAGAGTTTATGGCTTTGATGGTGCAGCAACACAGAGAACATATGGATGCCATACAGCAGCGGAAAGAAAAAAGAGGAGAAGAACAAACCTGTTGCATTCATGGTGAAATTCTTTAATGTTCTCAGTAAAAAATTGTGAAGTTGAGTTAAGGTTGAGTTGAGTTCACAAATTGCTGAAGTTGAGTTAAGATAAGTTTTTCATTAGTTCTTGATTTAGTACGTCTTAACTCATCATTAGTTCATAGGAAAGTAATTATTTATTTTAGGTATTTGACATGATTATACATGTACTGTTATTGTAAAGTATGTTGGATTACAAATTTATTAAATGTTTAATTTAGTTTGCAAACAGTAAAAGTTGAGTACATTGAAGTTAGCATTTAAGGTTAGGTTAGGTTAATAGTAACAACAGTTTCTGCCAGTCCTGTTTTTCTCCTATTGTAAGTCACCTTTTGTCTTATGGCTCGAGCCCTAGACGATGAGTCGTTAGGCTGATTGGATTAGCACATATGCTTTTGAATGGTATGCTGATTGGATTGAGACTGGTAACCTGCATGCTTTGTTCAGAGTCTCCACATCTATGTAATCCCCTCCCCCTTGGAATGTATAAACTACAATTGCATACTGTATTAGAGTTAGATCATGTTGGAAGTACTAACAGCAACGTACAGCGGAGTTCTCAATAAAGAATAACTTCCGTTGAACGCGATCCCAACTGTTCCTGGTCTCTGCTTCGATGAAAGAAAACTTTACAACAAGTGTTAGAAATTTATTTTTGTGAATTTGTCTGTTCAAGCACAAGGACATGTAGAGAACTCAATATTTGTGCACTGTCTGAAATTTCTTCTGAGGCATTTGTGTTTGAATGGGCAAGGCTTAACCCTCTGAGGTTGAGCTGTTTTCTGGGCCCTGGAGGTGTTCTGACATGCTCTGACATTTGTGCTTATTTCTGTTACTTGTGACATTTTCATGGCTAAAGTCTAATTACACTGTATTTAGCACAAACTCTGCTACAATAATATATCAGCAGCATGTGTGTAAAAGTTTGTGTTTTGAGTTAATGACATTTATGCGTTGGTTTGTGAAAATACAAAAAAAATTCTCACTGAAATAAGGCCATGAAACCCATACTGATTATTTTCTTCACAAGACTTTTGTTTTGAAAATTGTATGACGTAGCCTAGAATATTTGCTCTTAAAACTATGTGAAAATCACCCTGACTGCTCATTCAAGATAAGACAATATATTGATATAAATTTTTACGACGTTTTTTGTGTGAAAAAGCTTTATGCGGGAGCTTTTCACACCTGAGAAAGACAAAGACACTCCCTAACGGCCCTATTAGGAGCTATCAGGCCCTGTCATTCTGAGCAACCTTGTACAAAGAATGAGGAGATCTTAAAAAGAATGGTTTTAGATTTTTTGGACTTATTTACAACACAAACATAATCCAAAGATACACAGCAAATGACTAAAAAAGCACTCATTGAAAACAATGATCCAAAGACAGAGACCTTTGTGCCATTCCTAAAAACATTGTACATACCTTTCATTTCCAAGGTGTTTGATTTTCCACTTTACCATGTTCATGTACAGAGACTCATGTGAATGTTGGAGTCAGCAGGACTCAGTGGCATCTTCTTGGCCCTGAAAGAAAAAAAAAAGTGAACATATGATATCAAGAGAAAGGCCTGCACGATTTTGGGAATACATTTTAGATTTTTCTGGTTAAAATTGCTTTTTTAAAATTCACAGAATACACACACACACATAAATGTTTTCCAACAATATATAATATAATGAGTACCAGGTTTGTTGTGCCTTGTAGGCATAGGCTATGCGCAGTGCTGCATAAAATAATAATAACAACAACCTATCCAGCAAACAGGGACGTCCCCCGGACGTTTCGAACGTCCCTCAGGTCCGCTTTGTAACGTTCGCTGTCGGACATTCCAACGACGTCCGCATTAGGTCCGCTTTGTAACGTTCGCTGTCGGACATTCCAACGACGTCCGCATTAGGTCCGCTTTGTAACGTTCGCTGTCGGACATTCCAACGACGTCCGCATTAGGTCCGCTTTGTAACGTTCGCTGTCGAACATTCCAACGACGTCCGCATTAGGTCCGCCGCTTTGTAACGTTCGCTGTCGGACATTCCAACGACGTCCCGCCTTAGGTCCGCTTTGTAACGTTCGCTGTCGAACATTCCAACGACGTCCGCATTAGGTCCGCTTTGTAACGTTCGCTGTCGGACATTCCAACGCGTCCGCATTAGGTCCGCTTTGTAACGTTCGCTGTCGGACATTCAAACGACGTCCGCATTAGGTCCGCTTTGTAACTGTAGTGTAGGAAATATAAGCTGACTACGCCACCTCCTTATTTAAGGCAGGAGGAGCCCTCTAGGGGTCACAAAATAAGGATTATGGACAACAAATGTAGTTTGTAAAAAGGTAACAATTTTTATTGTTCCAATAGAACCATCAACTGTTAAAAACTGGTGAAAACATTCACAGAAGTTGGAATTAGCTCTCCTCAAGACTGCAAGAGGTCGGACCTGCTCTTGTGGACCTCCTACCACCTGTAAGAGACAGAAGAAGACAGAAGAAACCCACAACACAACATACACCGCAAATAAGTAGTAACCTTTAAGTCACTATTTCAGTTGCCAAGCTCCAGTACACACCACACAGCAGTTTCACACCACCCAAATCACCTACACCGAAGGAGGTTTAGTGTAGATGCAGGTCCGGCCCCTGTACAAAGTTCTGACCACTGGAACACACAAAAGAGGAGAGCAGTACCAAAGAAAACAAAGCAAATGACAAATAACATTTAAGATTAAAAATCAATATCAAATAACAATAACAAACCACAATATAAATCTAAAATATACAAGAAACAGTGGCTGGTCTGCCCCTTTAACAATAAAGAAACATGCATGTTAATACACATCAATGCAGCCCACAATTTAAAACAACAAAACATAACCTACTTTAGCGAAAGTACAACTGCAACACAGTTACCCAATCTCAGCTCTCAATCCCCAAACATGATTGATAAAAGGTACTATAAAACAAGAGAAAAGATACCACAACATCAAATACATTTGTTTTGTATATTAATTGACTCAAACTCGGTCATGATCAAATGATCGGTCTTAAAGTGTATATACTGCGTTTACCGTTATTCAGCATTCCAACACGGCCATCAGCCCATTGAAGGTACCGCAGCAATAAATGTTTGTCTGCCTCATTTCCCAGACAGAGAATAAAACCTCTTAAATAATCAGCCTAAAAGAAGAAAATAAAGATGGAATTGCACCATCAAGGAGCAGTTGGAAACTTCACGCAAACAACCCAAACAACTAATAACATACCTATGAAAGGGTACAGAGGATGCACGTTGAGCACAACAAACACACGCCAGAACTGCAGAAAAACCACCTGTTGCTGTAAGAACCCTTTATGCGATCTTAATGATAGAACTAACCACCTACACCTGAAACTGATTGCTGGCCAGTCTCCTCCCACATAACGTTCGCTGTCGGACATTCCAACGACGTCCGCATTAGGTCCGCTTTGTAACGTTCGCTGTCGGGGACATTCCAACGACGTCACGCATTAGGTCCGCTTTGTAACGTTCGCTGTCGAACATTCCAAACGACGTCCGCATTAGGTCCGCTTTGTAACGTTCGCTGTCGGACATTCCAACGACGTCCGCATTAGGTCCGCTTTGTAACGTTCGCTGTCGGACATTCCAACGACGTCCCGCATTAGGTCCGCTTTGTAACGTTCGCCTGTCGGACATTCCAACGACGTCCGCATTAGGTCCGCTTTGTAACGTTCGCTGTCGAACATTCCAACGACGTCCGCATTAGGTCCGCTTTGTAACGTTCGCTGTCGGACATTCCAACGACGTCCGCATTAGGTCCGCTTTGTAACGTTCGCTGTCGGACATTCCAACGACGTCCGCATTAGGTCCGCTTTGTAACGTTCGCTGTCGGACATTCCAACGACGTCCGCATTAGGTCCCCTTTGTAACGTTCGCTGTCGGACATTCCAACGACGTCCGCATTAGGTTAGGTCCCCTTTGTAACGTTCGCTGTCGAACATTCCAACGACGTCCGCATTAGGTCCGCTTTGTAACGTTCGCTGTCGGACATTCCAACGACGTCCGCATTCGGCCCCCCCTTTGTAACGTTTGCTGTCGGACATTCCAACGAGTCCGCATTCGGTCCCCTTTGTAACGTTCGCTGTCAGACATTCCAACGACGTCCGCATTCGGTCCGCTTTGTAACGTTCGCTGTCGGACATTCCAACGACGTCCGCATTCGGTCCCCCTTTGTAACGTTCGCTGTCGGACATTCCAACGACGTCCGCATTAGGTCCGCTTTGTAACGTTCGCTGTCGGACATTCCAACGACGTCCGCATTAGGTCCGCTTTGTAACGTTCGCTGTCGGACATTCCAACGACGTCCGCTTCGGTCCCCTTTGTAACGTTCGCTGTCGGACATTCCAACGACGTCCGCATTCGGTCCCCTTTGTAACGCTTCACTGACGGACATGATCATGATGACTGGGTTAATACTCAATTATTCTGTTAAATAAGGTCTTAATAATAATTGTATTGTTTTTAAAATAAATAAAATGTCTGAAACCATGTAATTTACATTAAAATATTTTGCACACCATTACTATCTATGACTTTAAAATACTGTCAATTTAATGTGTGCTTCATAGTCACAGTGCACACTATTCATGCAACAGGGGGTGGTGTGGCGCAATGGATAAGGACACATGCCTTTGGTGTGAGAGACCCGAGTTCGAATCCACTGTGAGACACCAATGTGTCCCTAGCAAGACACTTAACCCCTAGTTGCTCCAGAGGCGTGCGACCTCTGACATATATAGCAATTGTAAGTCGCTTTGGATAAAAGCGTCAGATAATGTAAATGTAAATGTAAACAGTGAAAGAATCAATCCACCATTGTGCAGTTACTGTAACCGATTAAAAAAATTTAATTAATGTATGAAAATGCTTATTATTGGCTCTATATCACATGAAATTAAATTGTATACATTTACATATCTTTGTTTGCATCCTCCCATATATGCTGATAAATAAATGTCACATAGCAACACAAGCACATTAAATCAAGGAAAAACCAAACTTGACTGTACAACTACAGCCCAAATGGAAAACCATTTTATTATTGCTAAGGGTTAAAAAATGCAGAGTATGCAATTATAACATCAGATCGACAGTCGCTGAATCAGATGAAAGCAATGACTTCAAGTCCACGAGAGGCCAAAAAGGATGGAAATGAGTCCAATTGCTGAAATTACTGGAAAACAAAAACAAAAAAAAGATACAGGTAAGACATACATTCTCATGTAATCTTGGGCAATATCACATTCTACACCCATAATTTAAACTGTTGGTCAGGCTGCAAAATTTGACCCATGCATAATAATGGTAGGAAATATAATAATATTCCAATAAATATATTTTTAGAATAATACGTGAGCCGAAATTTTAAAAGAGGCACAATCTAATCTATAACTCTAAAACTAGTTTTATGTATAAGGGGGGAAAATTATAATTAGTCCTTAAAAGGTCTAAAGTAAATACAACCTCAGACAACAACACTTTTTATTAGGGCTGTACGACATTGAAGAAAAATGTGATATGCGATAACTTATAGAATGCTTAAAGTGTGTAAAATGAACTTAAATTAAAATATATTTAAAATGAAATAACCTACATACATGTTCTCTTTTTGTGACGAGAGAAAACAAAAAGCCTGTTTCCTTTTTAAATTATATGATGTTGTTATGTTGCTGTCTTGATACATCAATACAAAGTACACAGAAGGGCACATGGGTTTCTGGTGCGAGTGACTTACCCAGAGGTGGACAACCTCTCTCTACGCACCAATGACACACACTGTGCTGAAATGACAAGACGTCAAGAAGAATGAGGACATTGTATGCTTTATAGCTGCAATATAAGTTGCAGGATTCCACATCTACAGAAAGGCCTACAGAAGAGTCCACAGACAGAGGAGACATAGGCCTACAGGTGGCCAGTGTATAGACAACTTTTCCTTTTATTTGTTGCATGAGGCATGTGTCTAATATCTCTTGTTGCAGGCACTTGACCACTGGCTTTTCTCAGGGTTCCTGCAGGTTTCAGTAAGTCAAATTTAAGACCTTTTTAAGACATTTTAAGACCAAAAAGATTGAAATTTAAGACCTACACGGCGCCATAACCAAAAAAATTTAATTAAAAGAATTCTGAAAAAATATTTTTATTTCAATGAATTCAGTAATTGAAAAAGCATTAATTTAATTTACAGGACAAAGCAATCACATTAACTTTCCACACCCAACAAACATGCCAAATGCCCAAAACCTTAGGCCTAAAATGAAAATAGGCTAAAACTATGGAGTGAAAACAGTCCCAAAACCTTCCACAAATGCACGCGAGAGATCCACATGTGCGCGCAGCAATCCACAAATGCACGCGAGAGATCCACACATGCAAAGCAATCCACAAATGCACGCGAGAGATCCACACACACAAAGCAATGCACGCGAGAGATTATCTCTCTCACACACACACACGCGATCCACGAATGCACGCGAGAGATCCCCACACACACACACTTATTGTACTTACTCGCATTGCTTTGCTCACAACACAATTCACAACTTTGCTTTATCTGTACCTGTAATTTCAGAGTCTTTTGCATTGGTGTTCTGCCTTAAGAATGCCCCTGAATATGTGCTTTTGTATCTGTGGAATCTTTTGAGACTGTCGTTCCGCGGCCCTGATTCACAAATGCACACAAGCCTATCTGTCTCATAGACTGTGATCTGTCCCCATTACCTGCAAAGATGCTATATGGTGTCTTCCTCCAGAGGGCGCTAACCGGCCTTCGAGCTGAATCTCCCAAAGGGCTGGATTCATTTCGTTTTCTGACTTAGCGAGACAACTGAAGTCTAAACATTTTTCACTAAATATCATATCATATACATACATGCAAAGGTAGAGTAAAACCAAACCCCCTTTTTTATTCTTCAACGTGAAATCAGAATAGGCTATGTAACCTATTAAGAAAACCATACCCCACAGATAACATGAAAGCTTTAAAGTATTTCTGTAACTGTTGGCAAACTACAAGGCTGTACGTTTTCTTTTGTTTATATAATTGTAGTTCTGAATGTACTTTGTGTAATGTAATAACCCCTCCCCTCACACATATATTAAATGGAAATTAATATATTTTCAGCAATTACCTGTATGTTTAGCTTTCCTTATTTTTAAAGAAAGGATGAATGCTTCCACATAATTTAACCAACAAAGTAAATTAATGATGATATACTCAATTCAAGGCAATATTTATTTGGCTGCAAACCACAACACAAAAACCACCTTAAATTTAATGGTTCATTAATTGCCAAACATGTTTTTTCAATCTGCGAAAACAGGAATAGTTCACCCAAACCAAAAAATTAAAGTTCTGTCACCGTTTACTCACCCTTAAGCACACCAATTTTCTTTGTGAATGAATTATGTATCGTAAATGAATAAATGTTATTCCTTAAAATACAGGGTGCAGTTACTTCATGGATCCAGGATACTATGCATCCTGATAGTTCCCTTGGCCTTTTGGAATTAAAATAGCCCCACATACACTTCACCATACCTAGAGATTGGCATGGGGTATAAACCATGCCATTCTCTAGGTTTGGTGAAGGCTATGTGATGATGTGGGGCAATTTTAATTGGGCCAAACAGACCCAAAGCTGTAAGCATAAACTATAACTGAAATGAGAATGATTATGAAAAGCCAAAATTGGTGTTCTATATATTAATGTTTGATAAAATTTTGTTTTGCAGTTCATGAGAATGTTGGGTCATCTCAAGGTGAATTCATTGTGGTGTTAAAAAATGTTTTTTAAATATCAGTGAGGTTATAAGATTTTTGAATGAATGATTCGATTCAAGGCCTGAAACATCTGCATTTACTTCTATTTAACTATATAACATAATTCTTTATTTTCATTATTCCACTTGGCCTGGAAGATGACATTACCAGCTTACAATCAAAGAAAAAGAAAACAAAACCCCAAAAAAGATTAAGATTAGCAGAAACTATGCTTGAGTGTTAAGTCGAAAATATCACTTTTGAAAAAAGAAATATATAAAAGAAGTCTATTGCTTACATGATTGTTGTCACTGTTGTGTTTTTTCAGCTGAGGAGACTGAAGGTAAGACCACTACTATTTTGTTTTTATAGGTTTAATCAATGTGATGTATTTTTTATTTTTATTTACTCAATTCATTTCTTTCCTTAGATGAGGAGCTGCAGCCAAAAAGAAAAAAAACAAAAACAATCGTGTTTGACGTTGCCCAATGCTCCTTCTTGTGAGTACATTTTGTGTTTTAATTTTTCAGTAACTGAGTAGTTATAGAAAGAGTTTAAGGTTGGGACTTTTTACTAAATTAAATAAAACAGCAAAACAACTGTTTACAACATAATAATAATAAATGCTTCTTGAGCAGCAAATCTGCAATCAGAATGATTTCTGAAGGATCATTAAGAGTGTTCTAATTCAGCTTTGTCATCCCATAAATGAATTACATTTGAAAATAAAATAAAAAAACAAGTACAGAAATTTTTGTATAATTCACATTATAACGGTTTCAACTTTCATATTGATTAAATAAATGCAGCCTATGTGAGCAGGATAACAGAAAACTTCCTCATTGTAACATTGAAACTTTTTTATTTACTTTTTAAACGTTTTGATTTGACAGTTCCATCTGCTTTAACACTCCAACCACAGTCCAGTTCTACAAGCCAGCAGATTCAAGGTATGAAGAAAGACTTTATACACTTACACAATATGCTAAATATGTGCAAGCATTCCGTGATTATAACAGTCACACTGTATTTAATTATGGGCCCCTTTAAATCAGATCAGCTCTGTTCAATCTGTCTTTCTGCCAATTTGCTCTTATATATATATATATATATATATATATATATATATATATATATATAAACAATGTTTTTACAGAAATCTCTCAGCTTTTTGATGGTTTGGAAAGGAGAATACTCCTGAAACTAGACCAAATCCATGCCGACATTAAAACTGCAATTGGACTGCAGTCTGTAAGCCAGCCAAGCACCTCTGCCTTGGACCTATTCGACGTGCTGGAGGAGCCATGCAAGTCAGTGGAGGAATTGGAAGACCTGTGCGAAAAGCTGAAAGCAGTTGATTTCCGCAAGAAGATTGGATGTGCTGAAACAAATGCTGTTTTATGTTATGCTATGAAATTTCTTGCCACTTTTCGTTGATATCTGATTGTTGTTGTTTGTTTGTAGATTCAATATCTTTGTCTTCAGAGTGCAAACAGTTTGGGGGATGGCATTAGAAGAATGCTAAAGAAAATAGGAGTAATAAATTCCCTTTGGGCTGAATACAGCTACAAAGGGAGAAAAAGTAAACGTGCATTTCAGCATCTGCTGATCAATGATGTGATTATACGTAAGTCCAAAAACATTACTCATGAGATCCTGTCTCCAAGGTTGTAAAAAGTGGAATCTGATACAATAATTCTCTTTGGTGAAAATGTTAATTAAAACTCAGCATATAAATATTAGTAATAATGGTCTGTTATGAGAACACGATGGATGTTTAATAATACTATCGAAATAGTACTTTCTACATTTGTCTGTGATCTAGTTCTAATTACTGTAAACTATGTATTATTTGAAGGTGCCTGCAGTAAGATGTACCCACACCACAAGACCCAGAGTGTGGAGGACATGATAGCCGTGACCCTTAAACATGCTCCACATCGTGAAAGAGCACAGAAAAATGTTCAGGTAAGAGGATTTCAACCAAAAACTGACAATATAAGTACTTTTATTTCAGGAAAAAAAAGAAAAGCCAACTCCAACTCCTACAGCTAAGCTTTTTTATAGTTGTCATGAAATCTAATTTTACCATTCGTATTTCTATATGTAATATTGTAGAGTTTATTATAAATGATTTATCTGTGCACATAATTATTTTTTTTAAATTCAAGTACCCTTATAATCTTTTATCAAATATGTTACCCTTCCCTCCCCCCTCGAAACGACTTCTCTTCTCTTCCGGTCAAAATCTATTACTAGAGGGCGTGTCAAAAACCTGTCAGTGTCACTGATCGCAGCCAGCAAATATGGTGGTTAGGTCATTTTTTGGTTGCGCTCCTCACGTCCTTTTTTCCTATCCCTAAACAACCTATAAATAAACTAGATTAAGAAAGGAAGAGTTAGCCTACCATTCGGACACGTCGCGATGCTCTCTTGGCTCGTATGCTAGCAGCTGTCCTTGCACTGCACACACGAAGCAGTAATCCTTTCCAGAATGTGATCCTTTTTTTCTTTTTGTAAAACTGAAATACAATAAACCAAGAAATGAAATTACAACTTGTATTTAATTCGTTTGATATAAATATAAACGCGTGCACTACAATCTGCACGTGCGTAACGTACATGTGATAGAAAACTTCCTTATATTTTCGTATTAAATCACAAACTTATTTTCGAGAGGAAATATTATGTTACCTCATAATACTTTTAAAGATCGTTCACAAATAGTAAATAAACTTACACTAACAGGCATATCTTTTCTCCAAGGCAAAGGACCGTTTTGCGTCGCATTGAAATCGATGCTGCACGTTGAACTGCTGCCGAACTAATAAATAAACACTGCGTATGTACAGAAAAATAACACATTTTATTTTGGTAATTAGTTTAACATTTATGACCTAAAAAACTGTCAAACATGAAATGTTTAGTTTAGCTACTTACATCCCGTAAACAGAAGCGTCGAGTCGTCCTGCTAGAATTTCGCGCTCATCAGCAGTGTTGCCAACTATTTTCAAAGGAAAGGAAAGTAGCTAACGCCTCCCCTAAAAGTCGCTAAATGTCGCTAGATGACGTCATACGTCAATTAGCATATTCATGACGTCACCGCGGCGTACTTGCATTCTGCCTGCCTAATGTTTTTTATCGTTAAAATCCTGCTCACATACTGTATTTTAATATAACATACTATAATATAATATAGCCGAATGTCTAATAAAAATGTATCTCATTTACTATATTTTTTTTTGTCAGACAATAGAACGGGTAGCTGTTGAATGACTATTTTTTATATGTGTAAAATTATCTGAATTGAGAGGTCGGGAACTGGAGTGAACTACTAAAGCACTGTGATAGTGAGTATTACAAGTGATAAGCACAAGTAATAAAATAAAATGGTCAAACTAAATTCTTTAAATATAAAACAAAAGATAAGTGATAAGTCAGTGGAAACAACACTGCTCATTCACGTCTGTCAGCTGCCGTGCTGCTGCTCCTCTCTCAGCCATTCACTGAACGAACAGGGTAGACGCAGAGTGAGGTGTGTAACGGCAAGAAGAACGCAAACCTCACGCTCGCAGGACTGTGATGGCAACATTTGGAGGTTACTGAGGTTTGTCCAAAAAGTAGCTAGATTTGTCGCTAGTCGCTTTTTTGAAAAAATGTCACTAAAGGGGTCTGAAAAGTCGCTAAAAATAGCGACAAAGGCGCTAAGTTGGCAACACTGCTCATCAGCTTCTTCTGTGAACATAAAGCCCGCCCTACTTTGATTTGATTGGTCATCTCAAATATTCTAACGTTGACGAGCAGTGACAGACCATGTGACAGACCAATGAGGCTCAGATGAACACACACCCCTGTCCTCTGTTTCTAACGTGCGCTCTGCTTGGCGCCGCTGCGGATGGAAGATGGAATCATCTGGTCTGATTATAACAAAACTGAAGCGAAGACGAATTTGTGTAGCCTACACTTAATCACATGTTTTTATGGGGGCTAGGTAGAAGTTTAGTCCCCCTGAAAAGGGCCTGGTGACACCTCTGGCATCAAGATGATTCTTGTGAATTCTGTTTAATCAAATATAATGTATTCAAGCATGTCTGGCAACGAATGACATGTCTGTCAATGCAATGACATGTCTGGCAACGAATGACATGTCTGTCAATATACTGTTGTCAATTGTTAATAGGATATAAATATATATATTTATTTCTTAAAAATAGATAAAAAGAGGATACTTTTTTTTGTTTTTTTTGCAAACGAATTATACCATATAGCCATCATATCTTATGTAGCCTACGCTAAATAAGTGCGCACATGCACGCAAAAAGTGCGTATGTCACAGGTCGGGGTGGAGCGCCAGCGGGCCGCCCACCCCTTCGCTTGCGTGCCGCCCCTGAGGAGCCGGCCGTGGACACAAAGGAAATGGCGGACACAGCATTCAAAATAAATATACTCTTTATTAAATAATAAAAACAATGTTAAAAGTCTCTTCAGTTCAGGTTCTCTTCATGTATCTCTTCACATTTCTCAGCACCTTCGGACAGAGAGAGGAATGGACATAATCCACAGCTTCCGCACTCTCTTCAGCGTTCTCTTCGCGTATCTCAGCACCTTCAGACAGAGAGAGGAATGAACATAATTCACCGCTTCCGCGTTCTCTTCAGCGAGCTCTTCGCGTATCTCAGCACTTCATTAGCAGGCTCTTCACTGGACTCAGACAGAGGGAGGAATAGACACATGTAACTCACAGCATTAGCAGGCTCTTCCAGCATTAGCAGGCTCTTCAAGCATTAGCCGGCTCTTCACTGGACTCAGACAGAGAGAGGAATAGACGCATGTAACTCACAGCATTAGCAGGCTCTTCCAGCATTAGCAGGCTCTTCAAGCATTAGCCGGCTCTTCACTGGACTCAGACAGAGAGAGGAATAGGCACGTGTAACTCACAGCATTAGCAGGCTCTTCACTGGACTCAGACAGAGGGAGGAATAGACACGTGTAACTCACAGCATTAGCAGGCTCTTCACTGGACTCAGACAGAGGGAGGAATAGACACGTGTAACTCACAGCATTAGCAGGCTCTTCACTGGACTCAGACAGAGGGAGGAATAGACACATGTAACTCACAGCATTAGCAGGCTCTTCACTGGACTCAGACAGAGGGAGGAATAGACACATGTAACTCACAGCATTAGCAGGCTCTTCAAGCATTAGCAGGCTCTTCACTGGACTCAGACAGAGAGAGGAATAGGCACGTGTAACTCACAGCATTAGCAGGCTCTTCACTGGACTCAGACAGAGGGAGGAACAGACCAGTGTAACTCACAGCATTAGCAGGCTCTTCCAGCATTAGCAGGCTCTTCAAGCATTAGCAGGCTCTGCACTGGACTCAGACAGAGAGAGGAATAGGCACGTGTAACTCACAGCATTAGCAGGCTCTTCACTGGACTCAGACAGAGGGAGGAATAGACACGTGTAACTCACAGCATTAGCAGGCTCTTCACTGGACTCAGACAGAGGGAGGAACAGACCAGTGTAACTCACAGCATTAGCAGGCTCTTCCAGCATTTGCAGGCTCTTCAAGCATTAGCCGGCTCTGCACTGGACTCAGACAGAGAGAGGAATAGGCACGTGTAACTCACAGCATTAGCAGGCTCTTCACTGGACTCAGACAGAGGGAGGAATAGACACATGTAACTCACAGCATTAGCAGGCTCTTCACTGGACTCAGACAGAGGGAGGAATAGACACGTGTAACTCACAGCATTAGCAGGCTCTTCACTGGACTCAGACAGAGGGAGGAATAGACACATGTAACTCACAGCATTAGCAGGCTCTTCCAGCATTAGCAGGCTCTTCAAGCATTAGCCGGCTCTTCACTGGACTCAGACAGAGGGAGGAATAGACACGTGTAACTCACAGCATTAGCAGGCTCTTCACTGGACTCAGACAGAGGGAGGAATAGACACGTGTAACTCACAGCATTAGCAGGCTCTTCACTGGACTCAGACAGAGGGAGGAATAGACACGTGTAACTCACAGCATTAGCAGGCTCTTCACTGGACTCAGACAGAGGGAGGAATAGACACGTGTAACTCACAGCATTAGCAGGCTCTTCACTGGACTCAGACAGAGGGAGGAACAGACAGCTGTGATTGCGAGTGAACAGCAAAAACAATTCCCACACTCACATTTCCACCACACACTGTAAGGTTTCACTCGTGCTCATTTCCACAATAAAACTGCAACTCAACAGACCCACAGTGTACCAAGGCCTCCGCCCGCATTCCAGCCGAAATTCTCTCTGGCTCTCTCATCTATCTCTCTTCTCTGTGTCTCTCTCTCGTCTGTGTCTCTCTCTCTCTCTCTCGTCTGTGTCTCTCTCTCTCTCTCTCGTCTGTGTCTCTCTCTCTCTCTCTCGTCTGTGTCTCTCTCTCTCTCTCGTCTGTGTCTCTCTCTCTCTCGTCTGTGTCTCTCTCTCTCTCTCTCTCGTCTGTGTCTCTCTCTCTCTCTCTCTCGTCTGTGTCTCTCTCTCTCTCTCGTCTGTGTCTCTCTCTCTCTCTCGTCTGTGTCTCTCTCTCTCTCGTCTGTGTCTCTCTCTCTCTCGTCTGTGTCTCTCTCTCGTCTGTGTCTCTCTCCTCTCTCGTCTGTGTCTCTCTCTCTCTCTCTCTCGTCTGTGTCTCTCTCTCTCTCTCTCGTCTGTGTCTCTCTCTCTCTCTCTCGTCTGTGTCTCTCTCTCTCTCTCGTCTGTGTCTCTCTCTCTCTCTCGTCTGTGTCTCTCTCTCTCTCGTCTGTGTCTCTCTCTCTCTCGTCTGTGTCTCTCTCTCGTCTGTGTCTCTCTCTCTCTCTCTCTCTCTCGTCTGTGTCTCTCTCTCTCGTCTGTCTCTCTCTCTCTCTCTCGTCTGTGTCTCTCTCTCTCTCTCTCTCTCTCTCTCTCTCTCGTCTGTGTCTCTCTCTCTCGTCTGTGTCTCTCTCTCGTCTGTGTCTCTCTCTCTCTCTCTCTCTCTCGTCTGTGTCTCTCTCTCTCGTCTGTCTCTCTCTCTCTCTCTCGTCTGTGTCTCTCTCTCTCTCTCTCTCTCTCTCTCTCGTCTGTGTCTCTCTCTCTCGTCTGTGTCTCTCTCTCTCGTCTGTCTCTCTCTCTCTCTCTCTCTCTCTCTCTCTCTCTCTCTCTGCGTGTTGGGAGTTTTTGGGGTGAGGTGTTGAGTGAGAACTTTTTTTCCCTCCTTTTTTTCTTGTCTTTTCTTTTTTCTTTTTCACTTTTTTTCACTTTTTTTTCTTTCCTTTTTTGCATGTTCTGACAGTTTGTTTGTTTTTTGGTAAGCGGTTAATTTTTGAGCGCAACTAAGTTGCGCGATAGGATGGCGTCTCAGGAGACGCCATCTCTATCTTTGCAGCATGGTGTGCGGTGTGTACCTGATGACGGTGTTATGGTAGAGGACGTTCTCGTGGCAGTGGGAGATGAGGTAGGCTTTGAAAGTATTATTTATGCCTCCCGAATGAATAAAGCGGTTGTTGTATTTGTAAAAGAGAAAAACACTGCTTGTAGGTTGATTGAAAATGGTATTGTCATACGTGATAATCTTGTGCAGGTTACTCCGCTTTATGCACCTTCTAGTAAAATCATTATTTCAAATATTCCGCCTTTCATTTCTAATGAGGCGTTGGAATGTGAATTAGTGAGATTCGGTAAGTTTGCTAGCGAGTTCAGAACGATTTCTTTAGGTTGTAAACATCCGTCTTTAAAACATGTTCAGTCTTTTAGAAGACAAGTGTATATGTTTTTGGACTCTCCAGAAAATACTTTGGATGTTTCTTTCCGTGTTAAGCATGAAGGGAGATCTTATATGGTTTATGCAACTACTGGCAACTTGCGATGTTTTGATTGTGGTGACATAGGGCATAAGAGGATTGCGTGTCCACGCAAAGAGCACGGAGGAGCGAAACAAATAGTTTCAGAGGGGGAGGTTGATGCTGTGATCATCTCAGTTGACAATGAAATCGCAGGTCCTTCTGGGTTACAGTCAGATACTGGTACAGTAGCGCGTGTCATCTCTGAGCCAGTGTCTGCGGTGCCAATACAGTCAGCTGAGTGCAGCGCTAGTGACGTTACTCGTAGCGGGAATGCCGAGAACGCCGTAGCTGGAACTTGTGTTATTGTACCAGGTATCAGCAACGTTGAGCAAAGTAACTATAATGGTGAGGAATCTGATGAAATTAATCCGAGTGGGTTATTAACTTGTATAGGTAATGATAGTATTGATGCCATGTCTGATGATACAGATTCAATTGACATTGAGGGCTCACAGGGAGATCTTCAAAAGGAAATTTCCTTATATCCCCTTGAGGAAATAAATCACTTCTTGGATGATACTTTTGGCAAACAGGTGAATGTTAAAGACTTTTTCCCAGACATTGAGAAGTTTGTTAGGTCTGTTACAGTTCTTCAAAAAGCAGTTGGTTTCGATATTCTGAGTGAAAAGAAGCGTTTTCGACTAAAGAAGCATCTTACAGTGATAAGAAAATGTAAGAAAGGAAAAAAAAGTTCTTAAACTGATCAGGAATGCATCACATGGGTTGCTTCTCTTTCTTTCTTTTTCTGTTATGTCTGTCTTTCCTCCTCTTAAATACATGTATGGATAATTTGAGGGTGGGCTCCATTAATGTTAATGGTGGTAGGGATAGACATAAACGTGATTTGTTATTAGAAAGTATACAGATAAAGAGATTAAATGTTGTATTACTTCAGGAAACTCATAGTGATGTAGATAATGAAGCCGATTGGAAAATGTGCTGGAAGGGGCAACAGATACTTAGTCATGGGACAAATTTTAGTGCAGGTGTGGCAATTCTTTTTTCTCCAGAAACTAGAGTTAATATTTTAAGCTCTGAAGAAGTTATAAAAGGTCGTCTTGTCTTGTCTTAGTGAAGGCTGAAATTGAAGGTTTTCTTTTTTGTTTCATAAATGTGTATGTACCGAATGTGGGACATGAGAGAATCACGTTTTTTAAGATTTTAAGTGGAATATTGAAACAGTGTCACAATAATGATAATGTGATAGTTGGGGGAGACTGGAATTGCACAGAAAATTTTACCATTGATCGAAGTTCTGAGGAACCTCATATGCAATCTTCCATTTACCTGTCTAAAATAGTAAAAGAAGCTGAACTATTAGATATGTGGAGGATTAAACATAATACTGCCAGACAATATACTTGGGTAAAAGTATCTGATGATAGAGTAAGTGCTGCCCGTTTGGACAGAATCTATATATCTAAATGTTCTAGTAATCGGGTTGTTGAGTGCTCAATTTTTCCAGTGGGGTTTTCAGACCATCATATGGTTTTAATGTCATTGGTGTTATCAAAGTCTTCAAGGAAATCTTCATATTGGCACTTTAATGCCAAATTATTACAAGATGCTAACTTCTGTAAACATTTTAAAGTTTTCTGGGAATGTTGGAAAAAAAAAAAACATACTTTTGAAAATGTAAGACAATGGTGGGAAATTGGAAAAACACAAATACAAATGTTTTGTCTGCAATATACAGTTAATTCCACAAATATGATAAAGAAAGCTATTCAAACTCTTGAGAGATCCATAGATTCAATAGAGAAAGATTTGTTGGATAGACATGATCCTGGTTTGTCTCATTGTTTACAACAAAAAAAGAGTGAGTTGGGGTCCTTTTTAAATGAAAGGGTGAAAGGAGCCTTGGTGAGGTCTCGGTTTATTGCAGTAAATGAGATGGATGCCCCAAGTTCATATTTTTTTAACTTGGAACGTTCAGTAGCACAGCACAAACAAATGGCCTGCCTCCGTCTGCCTGATGGAAGGGTCACCACTGACATTGCAGAAATGCGTCATCATGCAGTGGACTTTTATTCCTCTTTATATACTGCAGAACATTGTGACTTGGACTGTGCTGAGCAGTTATTTCAAGGCCTTCCTAAATTGGACTCTGATTCTAAGACTGCCTTGGACTCTTTTTTAACGTTTGAGGAACTTTCATCTGCTGCCACACAGCTCAGCTCGGGGCGCTCCCCTGGTGTTGATGGGTTGACATCAGAGTTCTATAAACACTTTTGGGACCTTCTTGGTGTTGATCTTTTTGAGGTTTTCTGTGAATGTTTCAAAGATGGATTTTTGCCTGTCACATGTCGTCGTGCCGTTCTTTCTTTGCTTCCTAAAAAGGGAGATCTGTCTTTGTTAAAGAACTGGAGGCCTGTTGCCTTATTGACCACGGAATACAAGATCTTGTCAAAATGTCTTGCCAATAGGTTAAAGAAATACGTACACACAATAGTGCATAAAGATCAGACATATTGCATACCAAATAGGTCAATAATGGATAATTTGTTTTTAGTACGAGACATTCTAGACATTTGTAAAACATTTAATTTAGGAGTTGGATTAGTTGCCCTAGATCAGGAAAAAGCTTTTGATCGGGTAGATCACAGTTATTTATTCAACTTACTTAAAGTTTTTGGGTTTGGGGAAGGCTTTTTAAATTGGATACAACTCCTTTATGCTGGCGCTTCGTGTATGGTAAAAGTTGGGGGCGGTTTGAGTAAACCAATTTCTGTTCAAAGAGGAATACGGCAAGGTTGTCCATTGTCTGGTTTGTTGTACAGTATTGCTATTGAACCTCTACTTTTTAATTTAAGAAAGACTTTAGGTGGGTTTTCAATACCAAATGTGACTCAGAATACAAATGTCTCTATTACTGCTTATGCTGATGATGTGACTGTGTTGGTTAGCGGTGGGCAAGATATTACTGCTCTGTCTGAAGTCCTTCATTTATATGAGAAGGCTTCATCAGCAAAGGTAAATTGGGACAAAAGCGAGGCTTTTTGGGCAGGTCAAGATCCTTTACACGTTTTGCCATCACTGCCAGGGAAGCTTAATTGGGGCAAAGCAGGGTTAAAAGTTTTGGGAGTTCATTTTGGTTCAAACGACTTTCAGAAGTTAAATTGGGAGGGTGTAATGGAGAAAGTATGCACCCGATTGTCTCGCTGGACTTGGCTGCTACCCAAGCTATCCTACAGGGGGAGAGTCTTGATTGTCAATAACTTGGTTGCTTCCACATTATGGCACAGATTTAATGTGTTACAACCACCGGCTGGATTAGTGCAAGAAGTACAAAGAAAGTTGGTGAACTTTTTCTGGTCCGGACAACATTGGGTGCGCTCATCTGTACTGTTTCTTCCGATGGCAGAAGGAGGCCACAGTTTGGTGGATATCAGGTCCAGGCTAATGACATTTCGTTTACAAGCTGCCCAGAGACTGTTATACAACAATGACAGCGCCTGGTTTGACACTGCAGTGGCACTTTTGAGAAGAGCTGGTGGAATGGGACTTGATAAGCATTTGTTTCTGATGAAGCTAGAAGAGACTGAGCTTTTAGATCTGACTCCTTTCTATAAATCTGTTCTGGAAGCCTGGAAAGTTTTTGTATTTTCAAGATCACCTGAAGCGCCTGCGGGGATGTGGCTGTTGGAGGAGCCATTGTTTCTTAACTCTTTCCTGCCTTCGAGACTTTTGTCCTCAGCCTTTCTGCGTGCGCGTCTACTGTCTGCTGGGTGCACGAAGCTGGGGCATTTACTACACACCAGTGTGGAATCCTTGGGCAGGAAAGCTGGGGTTAAGTCAACAAGAGTATTACAAAAGCTCATCACAGAGGTGATTGGAGAACTGGATTTTAACTATCGTTCTTTCTTGGACAATCCAGCTATAATAGATGAATGGAGAAGTGGATGTGAGTATTGTTTCCCCTTTCTGACTGTAAGAGCTGCGGTGGGGGACTGGCAGGAAGAGAGGAAAGGTCTATTGTCATTCAGAACTCCACAAATGGATGGATTTGAGTCAGTGGGAAAGAAAGCCCTTTATGTCACCTGTGTAAAGGTGTCTAATTTACTTTCTTTGACTGGGGTTCTTTCGACGAAATGGACAGAGGTTTTTGGCACTGACTCTTCCCCTAAAGGTAGTTGGCGTATCCTGTACAAACGTCCGATTGACCAGCGGACTGGTGACCTCCAGTGGAGGATTGTACACGGATCTATAGCTACAAACAGACATGTGGTGCATCTTGATCCTAGTGTTAGTGCGGGTTGTCCTTTTTGTGTAGAGACTGAATCTGTCTTTCATTTGTTCATGCAATGTACAAGGTTGATGGACTTGTTTTCATTGTTAACAGAGTGGGTTACATCTTTGGGTGAAACTTTTTCTTTTCAGTTGTTCATCTTTGGTCCAAAGTACACCGTTGAGCAAAAGAATGTTTTGGTTTTACTCAATTTCCTATTTGGTAATGCAAAATTAGCCATCTGGAAAACTAGAAAAAATAAGATATTAGGACAAAGTGCAGTAAATCCAATTTTCATGTTTTTGGGCCTAGTGGGTTCTCGTCTCAGAGTGGAATATGCGTACTATAAATTGGTTGGGCGTTTAGAGTGTTTTATGGAAATTTGGGGGATAAACCATGTCTTATGTACAGTTTATGAAGATGAATTGGTGTTGAAATTTTAATGTTTTTTTTATTTTTATTTATTTATTTGTTGTGATGATGAGTGATTGTTATCATCATCATATTGTGTTGAACAAACATGTTTGTCTATAATTGTTGTTAAAATAAAAGTGTCTTAATCCTCTCTCTCGTCTGTGTCTCTCTCTCTCTCGTCTGTGTCTCTCTCTCTCTCGTCTGTGTCTCTCTCTCGTCTGTGTCTCTCTCTCTCTCGTCTGTGTCTCTCTCTCTCTCTCTCTCGTCTGTGTCTCTCTCTCTCTCTCTCGTCTGTGTCTCTCTCTCTCTCTCTCTCGTCTGTGTCTCTCTCTCTCTCTCGTCTGTGTCTCTCTCTCTCTCTCGTCTGTGTCTCTCTCTCTCTCGTCTGTGTCTCTCTCTCTCTCGTCTGTGTCTCTCTCTCGTCTGTGTCTCTCTCTCTCTCTCTCTCTCTCGTCTGTGTCTCTCTCTCTCGTCTGTCTCTCTCTCTCTCTCTCGTCTGTGTCTCTCTCTCTCTCTCTCTCTCTCTCTCTCTCTCTCGTCTGTGTCTCTCTCTCTCGTCTGTGTCTCTCTCTCGTCTGTGTCTCTCTCTCTCTCTCTCTCTCTCGTCTGTGTCTCTCTCTCTCGTCTGTCTCTCTCTCTCTCTCTCGTCTGTGTCTCTCTCTCTCTCTCTCTCTCTCTCTCTCGTCTGTGTCTCTCTCTCTCGTCTGTGTCTCTCTCTCTCGTCTGTCTCTCTCTCTCTCTCTCTCTCTCTCTCTCTCTCTCTCTCTCTCGTCTGTGTCTCTCTCTCTCTCTCGTCTGTGTCTCTCTCTCTCTCTCTCTCTCTCTCTCTCTCTCTCTCTCTCTTGCTTTGCATGCTGGGGGTTTGGGTTATGGGAGCAATAAACGGGTGAGAAGAGCGACTTGGGTTTTTTTCTTCTATTTTTCTAGTTACTTTATTTATTTTGTTTTTATTTATCTATTTTTCCTTTATGTTTTCTTTTGTTTTGTGTATAATTTGATTTACTTGCATTCGAGTATTATTACGCTTCGGTTTTCGAAAGTTTTTTGACTTCGTGGCGGAGGCCTGAGATGGAGGCTCACCCGAGTGGGGGTGTAGCCTCGGTCTCGCTTCGCCATGGAGTCAGGTGTGTACCCGACGCGGATTCAAATGTAGAAGACGTGCTTGTCGCTGTGGGTGAACAAATTGGATACGGGAATATAATTTCAGCGTCAAGGATGAACAAAGCAGTGGTGATTTTCCTTAAAGATGAAAACTTGGTGAGTAAACTAATTGAATCTGGCGTTTGGGTAAATGGAGCGTTTACTGTTGTGTCACCGCTTGTATCGCAATCTGTTAGAGTTACGATTTCTAATGTGCCCCCCTTTATATTGAATAGTGACATTGAAAAAGAATTGTTGAGGTTTGGAAAAATGGCCAGTGAAGTGAAAATGATTCCGTTGAGGTGTAGGAATGAAGCATTGAAACATGTGCTGTCGTTTCGGCGTCAGGTGTTTATGTTTCTTGATCAACAAACACTTGATATTTCTTTCCGAATCAAACATGAGGGTAAATCGTATATGATTTACGCGAGTACCGGAAATTTGAAATGTTTCGAATGCGGAGACGTTGGACATAAAAAGATCGCTTGTCCACATAACAAAACGCAGCCAGAAAATAATGTAAATGATAATGAAGTCATTTCTAGTGTGCAGATTGGTGAAATGGTAGAGTTCAGTGAAGATCCAAATAAAACAACAGTTGATGGAAAAAATAAAGATGAAAATGCAGGTGAAGGGAGGAGTAATCAAAACAGAAATTCAACTGGTAGTTTGGTTCGTGCTGAAAAGAGAGAAAATCCATGTGTAGATGGTAATGATGGCGATAACGAAGACGAAGAGAGTCTTCGTTCTAAGTTATCAAAGGTTGTCAAAAATGACCCACAAAATACTGGACAGATTTGTTTGTCCCAGTTAACTGATGCAGAGGAGCAAGATGACACGGAAGGTGATGATAGGTTTTCAGAGACATCGGATATTCTTTCTCAAATTAGTGAAGATCAATTGTATACTGTAAATGAGGTTAGTGATTTCCTGGACGCGACTTTTGGCAAAACAATAGAGATAAGTGAATTTTTTCCTGATGCAAAAATTTTTTTGCAATCAGTTTTGAAAATTCAACAGACAGCCACTTATGAGGAATTGAGTAGAAGGAAACGATTTAGATTGAAAAAAATTGTAACTAAATTGAGAAGAAAAATGGCCCTTGAAAAAGGTATAACAACTCCTTAATGATTAAATCACTTGGGGTGTTTTCTCTGTTTTTTTCTTTGCTAACCCTTCTTTTTTTCTTTCTTGATCTTTCTTTTCTTCTGATGGGAAGTATTAAGATAGGAACAATTAATATTAATGGAGGAAGGGATGGTAGAAGAAGAGCAGTGTTGAATGAATATATTGAAAATAAGGATATGGATATAATTTTCTTACAAGAGACACATAGTGACATAGCTAATGAGATAGAATGGAAAAAGTGGTGGGGAGGCCATCTTTTCCTAAGTCATGGCACTAATACGACGGGTGGTGTTGCTATCTTGTTCTCGAAGAGAATTGACGTAATTTTTGAATCAAGTGATGAGATAGAGAAGGGTCGAGTTCTGGCTGTTCATGCTAAGTTGTTGGGATTTTCTTTTGTCTTTGTTAATGTCTATGCACCCAATAATGGTGCAGAAAGGATAAAGGTTTTTAAGAATTGTCAAAGTATAATGGGGAGTTATGATAAAAATGCTTGTCTAGTTTTGGGTGGTGACTGGAATTGTACATCAGATTTTAAATTAGACAGAAATGGAGAAGAACCATGCCCTCTTTCTGCTACGTGTTTAAATAAAATAATAAGCAGTTTTGATTTATGTGATGTTTGGAGATTACAGCATCCGGTAGAAAAGCAATATACTTGGTCCAAGTCTTCAAGTGACCACATCAGCTTTGCCAGGTTAGATCGTTTTTATATTAATAAAGACTGGTGTAATAGAATTTTGAAGGCCTGTATTTACCCCAGTGGTTTTTCAGATCATCATTTATGTATGATTGTTTTTAATTTACAAAAGACAAGAGGTCATAGCTATTATTGGCATTTTAATGTAAAATTGTTGCAGGATGCCTTCTTTTGTGAAAAATTTCATTTATTTTGGGCAAAATGGAGAGAGCGAAAGACTGATTTTGATGATGTTGTGCATTGGTGGGATGTGGGAAAAGCGCATATTAGGATTTTTTGTCAAAATTATACAGCTAATGCAAGTCATTGTTTTAAAAAAACTGTTATGGAACTGGAAGATGAAATAAAATTAATTGAAAGAAGTCTAATTAACCAAAATGGTGAAGCAACTGAAAGACTGAATGAAAAAAAGAAAGCCTTGTCCTCACTTTTTCACGAACGGGCTAAGGGAGCTTTAATAAGAGCTCGTTTCCTCTCTCTGAGAGAGATGGATGCACCAAGTTCTTTCTTTTTTAGTTTTGAGAAACGGGAAGGAGCGCGGAAGTCAATGCTACATCTAAAGAAATCAGATGGAACTGTGACAACTAATCCTAAAGAAATGAGGACAATGGCTATTGATTTCTATACAGAACTTTTTTCGGATGGTCCATGTGACATTGGCTGTATGGAGGACCTTTTTAAAGATTTACCAAAGTTGACTGATACACAGAGGAATCAACTGGAGGTTGAAATGGACATTGATGAAGTAACAAAGGCTGTTAATCAGCTATCTAATGGACGCGCACCGGGAATTGATGGACTTCCAGCCGAATTTTATAAACAGTTTTGGTACTTATTAAAAGATGATTTGTTTGATGTTTTTAAATCATCTTATAAGAAAAAAGAGTTACCAACAAGCTGTAAAAGAGCCGTTTTGTCTTTGTTACCAAAGAAAGGTGATCTTGGTCTTTTGAAGAACTGGAGACCAGTGGCAATTTTGTGTACTGACTATAAAATCTTAGCGAAATGTCTTTCAAATAGATTGAAATTGTATTTAGAACATATAGTAAATGAGTATCAAAGTTATTGTATTCCTAACAGAACCATAATGGATAACATTTTTCTTGTTCGTGATATCATTGATATTGCAAAAGGGAATGGTGACAATATTGGAATATTTGCAATTGATCAAGAGAAGGCGTTTGATCGAGTCAGTCACTTTTATTTGTTTAGTTCCCTTAAAGCGTTTGGTTTTGGTGATCTTTTTATTTCATGGATCAAACTGTTGTATTCTGATGTTTCCACAATGTTGAAGGTAGGAGGAGGGCTTAGTCAACCAGTGTCAGTACGTAGAGGGATTCGACAAGGTTGCCCTTTGTCAGGGATGTTATATTCTTTAGCCATCGAACCTTTGCTTTGTCAATTGGGGATAAATTTAGATGGCCTGCTAATTAAAGAACAAAAAGTTAAACCTAAGTTTTCTGCCTATGCTGATGACGTTACCGTGTTTATCAAAAGTAAAAGAGATGTGTCTGTTTTAGAAGAAGTTTTAAGGAAGTACGAAAATGCCTCATTAGCAAAGGTAAACTGGGAAAAAAGTGAAGGTTTTATTTTAGGGAATTGGTCTGAAGAAGAGCCACCAGTTTTACCAGGAGGTGTGAAATGGGGTAAAGAAGGTTTGAAAATATTGGGTATTTATTTAGGTACTGACAACTATATTCAGAAGAACTGGGAAGGAATGTATGATAAGATGTGTGACCGTTTGTCACGGTGGAAATGGATCCTGCCTCAGTTATCTTTCAGAGGGAGAGTCTTGGTGGCAAATAATTTGGCTGCTTCAGCTCTTTGGCACAAACTAAATGTGTTGAATCCACCTGATGAAGTAGTTCATTTATTGCAAAAGAAAATAAATGATTTCTTTTGGTCCGGTCAGCACTGGGTAAAATCTGCTATTTTATATTTACCAGTCAGTGAAGGTGGACAAGGCCTAATAGATATAAAAAGCAGAATCAAGGCTTTCAGGCTCCAGACTGCACAGAAGTTGCTGTACTCTGAAAAAATCTGTTGGGCTGATACAGCTTGTTCCTTATTACGTGGTATGAATTGGTTTAAATATGATTTTAATTTGTTTTTAATCAGTCTGAAAGATATGGAATGGACTGATTCTTCTCCGTTTTTTAAATCAGTTTTGAAAGTGTGGAATTCTGTCTTTCAAGTGAGGAGAGATCCAAACCTTGAAGGTTGGATAAAAAATGAACCACTCTTTAACAATCCCCTAATACAAGCAAATGTGTTGAAAATGAGAAGTTTGCAAACATTAATGGTGAGAGCAGAATGCACATGTTTGTCTGATCTAAAGAATGGAAATGAGTGGAAAAGTCCCCAAGAACTGTGCAGTTTGACGGGCATTAAATCTGTGAGATTTATGGATAAAGTAATGAAGGAAATTCTTTCAGTTCTTCCTTCTATCTACAGACAAAGTATACTAGAAAATCGTGGTGGTGAACTAGAGGATGAAATGAGAGAAAGTTTTCCAAAACTTCAGATCTCAATGATAATAGATGAAAAGCCTGAGAAGGAATCACTTCTTGTTTTCTGTATACCTGAACTAAATTTGTTTGAAGACGTTTCAAAGAAAGCCTTGTATGTTTCATGTGTGAAAGTCTCTCATCAATCTGAGCTGAAGGAATGTAAAGAATCAAAGTGGTTGGAGGTGATTGGCCAGGGCTCTTCTCCTAGGAGATGTTGGAGGTCTTTATATAAATCACCTATAGAAAAACGCACTGCAGACCTTCAGTGGAGGATTGTGCATTCGGCAATTGCAACTAATAGATACTTGACACGTGTTGACCCCAGTGTGGGGAAGGAATGTATCTTTTGTGGTCATGAAGAAACTTTGAAGCATCTATTTTTAGATTGTTCTAGACTAAATGGTTTGTTTCAGATTTTAAAGAGTTGGCTTGGAGCACTTGGGGAAGATATGGATGAAAATATATTTATATTTGGCCCAAAATATGTTGCAACAGATAAAAAAAGAATTTCCTTAATCAATTTTTTAATTGGTGAAACAAAGCTGGCAATATGGATTACAAGGAAAAATAAGCGGAAAGTCAGCGGGACAACTGAACCTGAACTTATTTTAAAGGCTTTTGTATCTGCAAGGATTAAAGCAGAATTTGCTTTTTTTAAATTAACAAAAAATGTGGTTGCTTTCAATGAGTTTTGGGGACAGGCAGGAGTGTTGTGTGTGGTTGACCAAGAGGAAATTTTATTCCTAAATTTGTAATTTTATTTATGTATTTTTTTATTGTATTTTTTTTATTTTATCTTATTTTTTGTGAATGTACATGTTTTTTTTTTTTTTTTTTTTTTTTTTAGGTTAATGTACATATGTTATATGTGATGAGGCCAAATTGTTGTTTGGCAATATTTAGAAAAAAAGTTTTGTACTAATCTTTAGTGAATAAAGAGTTGTTCAAGTCAAGTCTCTCTCTCTCTCTCTCTCTCTCTCTCTCTCTCTCTCTCTCTCTCTCTCTCTCTCTCTCTCTCGTCTGTGTCTCTCTCTCTCTCTCTCTCTCTCTCTCTCTCTCTCTCTCTCTCTCTCTCTCTCTCTCTGAGCGGATGCTGTGAGTGAGTGGGCGGAGTTTGCTGTGAGAGTACTGCTGGTGTGAGTGCTGAGTACGGGCCGAGTGCGTTTGGACTCTGTGAGTGTGAGTGAATCTAATTTCTTTCTTTCTGGCTTTTTTTCTGGTCTTTCTTTTGTTTGTTGTTTTTGTGCGTTTTGAGGGGGGGTTTGTTGTAGTTGTTTTGGGCCGCGTGCCACCTTACCGGGAGCATGACGGCCCCACACTCACGGTGTTGTTTGGGTTCATTGACCCGGCGTCATGGCGTCAAAGTGGCGTCCGCGGTTAGTGTGGAGAAGTGCTGTCTTGCAGTGGGAGAGGTAGTTGGGCATGAAAACATAATGTCTGCCTCCAGGATGAATAATGCCACTGTGGTATTTCTCAGTACTGTCGAAAAGGCTAATGAATTAGTTGAGACAGGAATAGTTCTTGACGATCTGTTTAACCCTGTACTTCCGCTTTCTACACCTTCAAAGAAAGTCACGCTATCTAATGTACCGCCGTTTTTAAGTGATGAAATACTAGCTAAGGCTTTGTCTCGGTATGGAAAACTTGTCTCTCCCATTAAAAAGATCCCTATCGGTGGTGGATCGCCTTTATTAAAGCATGTTGTTTCATTTAGGCGGTTCGTCTACATGGTAGTGAATGATGATGCTGATATGGATCTGTCTTTGCACTTTCGGGCGGATGATTATGATTACATCATTTACGTGACATCGGGAAACATGAGATGTTTTAGTTGTGGCCAAACTGGTCATTTAATTCGTGCTTGTCCCGGGAAAAATTCAAACAATGTGTCAGGTGGTGGTGACGTCAGAAGTGATGTTGTTGTTAGTGCTGAAGCAGGGCCGGTTGACGAGGCTCCGGGTGGGTCAGGGACAGGGTTACATGTCTCAGAGGCTAGAAGTGATGTTGTTCCTGTGATCGCTGTAACTGAAGAATCTGCGCTTGAAAGTACAGTTTCTGGTGTTACATTAGTTGTGTCTAATGTTCAGGTGGGGGGAGCCGTTATTGAGGCAGAGAAGCATTTAAACGATGCTCTCGATGTTGAGTTGCAGCCTACTGTGGAGAACATAGGTGACGTCATTCCAATGGAAACGGTGCAGGCAGATTTTAAAGTCCCGTTAAAGAGGAGGAAGCCTGGTAGAACTGGGGTTGATAGACACGCGAAAAAATCAGATACAAGTGATTTGTATGATGACACGGAAAGTGATAGTGCATCATCTGATTCAAGTGTTTGTCTTTCTCAGAGTGATTTTTCTGGTCAGTATGAGGTTGATGATATTAAACTGTTTCTTAGAGCTACTAAGAATAAAAGGGGTGTGCGCATTAATGAATTTTTTCCTAATACAGAGCAGTTTGTTGAGAACACTAAGGCTTTTATGATGGAGGGATCATTTACAAATAAAGAGGTCTATAGGTTAAAAAAAATAGTGAGGAAACTTAACTCTGAGCATGGTAATGAGGATAGGGGGGAAACCTAATTTCATGACTTTTAGTGGGTCTTTTCTGTGGACATTGTTTTTCTTTTTTTTCTTTTCTTTAAGTATGTGTCACGCTAATGTTGCTACTCTGAATCTGAATGGTGCCAGAGATATGTATAAAAGAGCAGCATTATTTGAAGTAATTCATCAGAAAAAAATTGATGTAATGCTGTTACAAGAGACACATACTGATTTTAGTAAT
This sequence comes from Rutilus rutilus, assembly GCA_021464565.1. NCBI lineage: Eukaryota > Metazoa > Chordata > Actinopteri > Cypriniformes > Leuciscidae > Rutilus > Rutilus rutilus. The sequence goes on along the minus strand of JAJAQA010000005.1, from coordinate 13,884,943 downwards.
GCTGCTGATTGGGCAGTGGAATGGAATGGGGTTGCTGTTCTAAGTCACAATACCACAATTAGTGGTGGAGTCGCTGTTCTCTTTGCTAAGGGTTTCAGCCCACACTCTTATCAGGTTGAAGAGGTTATTAAAGGTAGACTTCTAAAAGTAAGAGCCTCTTTTGAAAATGTTGTCTTTGTTTTTATTTGTGTGTATATACCAACTTCAGCTGTTGAGAGAATGCTTTTTTTAAGTACTTTGTCTTCTGTCTTACAAAATGTTGCTGTTGACGAGTATTTAATTTTGGGTGGTGATTTTAATTGCACAGAGTCTAATCTGGACAGAAATCATGTGGAACCTCATGTACCCTCACGTCAGCGTCTTGTTCAGTTAAAAAAAACACATGAATTAATTGATATTTGGAGGCAGCTTAATGGAGAACAAAGGCAATACACTTGGTCGCATGTTCGTGGTAATACAATTTCTTTAGCAAGACTGGATAAGTTTTATGTTTTTAAACATCATGGCAGTATTGTTGAGAACTGTTCTATTATTCCATCAGGTCTTTCGGATCATAGTATGGTGCAGTGTGGTATCTGTTTGAATTCTATCAAGCCAAAGAGTGCCTATTGGCATTTAAATACCACTTTATTGGACGACAAGTGTTTTAGGGAAAGTTTTAAATATTTTTGGAGTATGTTTAAAACTACAAAGAATTCTTTTAGAACATTGCAGCAATGGTGGGACTTTGGGAAAGTCCAGATAAAGCAACTATGTCAACAATACTCTCAGAACGTCACTAGAGAGGTAACCCTGAGTTTGAGCTCCTTAGAGACTGATATTTTAAAATTGCAAGAATTGGCTCACTTGCCTGAGGTGGAGTCTCTTATAAAAAATAAGAAGACTCAGTTATCTGACCTTTTGGGGGTTAAGACGCAGGGTGCTCTGGTCAGGTCACGTTTTCTAAGCATAAATGAAATGGATGCACCATCAAGGTTTTTCTTTAGCTTGGAAAGGAAAAATGGGCAGAATAGAGTTATTCATGCCTTACGTTCTGAATCTGGAGCTTTGCTGACTGACCCTAAGCATATCCGTAAGAGAGCAGCCAATTTTTATGAGTCTTTATATAAAAACGAACTGGGTCCAGATTATAGGTGTGACAGTGCTTTTTTTGAAAATCTTCCTCAAGTGGCAGAGGAAGTCAGTGCAAAGATCTCAGGTGCTGTGACCATGGGGGAGCTGGTTAAAGCCCTCCAAGGCATGGCGTTGGGAAAAGCACCAGGGATTGATGGTCTGCCTGTTGACTTTTATAAGTGTCTTTGGTCAGAGATTGGAGAGGACTTGCTGGAAGTACTGAATGACAGTTTAGCCGGAGGGCTTCTGCCGTTGAGTTGCCGTAGAGCGGTCCTGACTCTCCTACCCAAGAAGGGTGATCTGACGGACATCAGGTGCTGGCGGCCGGTCTCCCTTCTGTGCGGCGACTACAAGTTGCTCTCTAAGGTCTTAGCTAATCGTTTGGCAGAGGTTATGGACCAGGTAATTCATCCTGACCAGTCATACTGCGTCCCTGGGAGGTCAATTTTTGATAATGTTTTTCTGATTCGTGATCTTCTTGATGTCTCTAAGAGGCTAAATTTAGATTGTGGCTTATTATCATTAGATCAAGAGAAAGCCTTTGATCGCGTTGAGCACATTTATTTATGGAGAGTTCTGGAAGCCTTTGGTTTTTGCAAAACATTTATAGATCAGGTGAAAGTTCTCTATAGTGACGTTCAGAGCATTCTCAAGGTTAACGGTGGTTTGTGTGTTCCCTTTAAAGCCTGCAGAGGTATTAGACAGGGGTGTTCCCTTTCTGGTATGCTCTATTCTTTGGCCATAGAGCCTTTATTACAGCAAATTAGGTTGAAACTTGAAGGTATTTCTTTGCCAACGTGTAATTGCAACTTTTCATTATCAGCGTATGCTGATGATTTAGTAGTTATGATTAGTAAGCAAAGTGATGTGCAGGTTTTATTCAAATTACTTGGAGATTTTAAAACCTTGTCTTCTGCTAATGTAAATTGGAATAAGAGTGAAGCCCTTCTGATAGGAAGCTGGGAAAGTGGGAAACCACAACTCCCCTCTGGTTTACAGTGGGGAAAAGAAGGATTTCGATATTTGGGGGGTTTTCTGGGTGAGGAGACAGTAGTACAGAAAAACTGGGAAGGTTTAATTGAAAAAGTCAAAGGACGCCTAGACAAGTGGAAGTATTTGTCTCCAAAATTGTCATATAGAGGACGCATTTTAATTGTTAACAACTTGGTGGCGTCTTCCTTATGGCATAGGTTTGCCTGTGTAGATCCTCCCTTGCAATTACTTTTAAAAATTCAGACTCTCATGGTGAATTTTTTTTGGGATAGGTTACATTGGGTTTCACAAAATGTATTGTTTTTGCCTAAGGAGGAGGGTGGCCAAGGACTAATGCACCTTCAAAGCAGAATTGCAGCCTTTCGGTTGCAGTTTGTGCAAAGATTGCTGGATGGACCTTCAGACTGTAACTGGCGCGCTGTTTCATGCCTGATTCTACGAAGTTTTGCAGGTTTGGGACTGGACAAAGCTCTCTTTCTAATGGATCCCCTAAAACTGGACACCTCTAAGTTGCCAATTTTTTATAGGAATACTTTTAAAGTTTGGAGTCTCTTTGTTGTTCAACGTCCAGAAAACTCACCTTCTCTTTTCTGGTTACTGGAGGAACCTTTAGTCTATGGCGCTCGGTTGGATTTAACGGACAATTCCTTTTTTCCTGGACTCAATAGGGTGCTGGTGGGACATGACGTTATCACTCTGAGTCAGCTACTGAACATTGTAGGACCGGAGTTCAAGGATGAAGCAGCTCTAGCTCAACACTTGGGAATCAGGTCTATTCGTCTGGTTACCCAGTTGCTCATGAAATGGAAAGCTGCTCTTGAAACAGCTGAAATGGAATTGTTAACGGAATATTGTGAAGGTTCTTGTGTTGCAAATCCCAAAGACTCTTTTCCTTGTTTATCTTTGTCTATAAATGTTGAAGGGATTATTTCCCCACTGCTCCCGCAGTGTTCAGTCCCGCTCCCGCAAAGATTTGTCATTTTTAGTCCCGCTCCCGCTCCCGCCCGCAGCTGTGATATTATGTCCCACTCCCGCCCGCAAATGCCCGCAAGACGGCAGGCAGGATGTATGTTCACTTTCTGTCTCACAAAAGGTCTTGGAAAAAAAATTAGAGTAGTTGATATGATCCACCACCTGTCAAAAATGATTGATTGACAGGTTCCCCGCTCCTTCCGGTGACATGTCCCTCCCTTCCGGTGACATGTCCCGCCCCTTTTGGCATAGGATCAAAGGGATCAAAGAAGATGAGATGAGATCAAAGGGCTTTTGAAGTCTTTTGACAGCTAGTTTTGATTTTTGATTGACAGGTTGACAGCTAGTATGATTTTTGATTGACAGGTTGACAGCTAGTATGACTTTTGATTGACAGGTTGACAGTTAGTTTCGGGTTTTGAAGTCTTTTGATGCCTTTTGATATGGACAGAAGGTTTTGAAGACACTGTGATTAAATAATTATGTCATGATATCTGACAGAAAGTCTGATTGTTTGATGCCTATTGATGCCTTTTGATATGGACAGAAAGTGTTATAACAATATGTCATGGTATCTGACAGCTAGTTTGATGCCTTTTGATATGGACAGAAAGTGTTATAACAATACGTCATGGTATCTAACAGAATGTTGAAGCCTTTTGAACATGACAGTTAGTGTCTGTATGTGTGTGTGTTTTTGAAGCTGGTATCACAGGATCCTCCTATTCCTGAACGCATCTGGGCTGTAATGTGAAAACTGATAAGGATAAACTGTGGAAGTTTATCTCACACAAACGTTGAAAAACCATTCAGTTATTTTAAAACAATATAAATGAAATGTTTATAAAGATCTTACTAAAACCTCACACCAAAAGTTTAAATAAAATGAGAGTCACAAAAAAAAGTCTCTCAAAGCACCGTCTCAAAACATAAGAAGCGCTCGTGTCTCTCTCTCTCTGTGTGTGTGTGTGTGTGTGTGTGTCACGGGATTCCCCCTGCCACCCTTTGCATTTGAGCTCTGACATCTGAAACGTACTGTTCAGACACTGTGATTAAACAATTTCATACAAAAAAACATTCTATACTTTAAAATAATTAAACTAAAGTTGAAAAAACTTACTGTCCTCATGCTAATTTAACTAAGGTTGAAAAAACTATGGAAGTTTATCTCACACAAATGTTGAAAAGCCATTCAGTTCTTTTAAAAGAATATAAATAATATAAAATAAAGATCTTACTAAAACCTCACTCAAAAAGTTTAAATAAAATGGAGTCACAAAAGATCACAGAGTGTTTACTGAAGCGCCTCTCCAGCACAGCCCCGGCCTGAGTGGTGCGTGCGCCCTCCGCATTCTGACATCCCCCTCCTTCTGCTCCTCCACATTCCAGAGCACAGTGATAGTGAGAAACAGAGATTTTATAAAATAATTAGGGCCGGGACTCGATTAAAAAATTAATCTAATTAATTAGAGGCTTTGTAATTAATTAATCGAAATTAATCGCATTTTAATTACATATAAATATTTGACCTGAGAACAGTGAGAAGTAATTTTTTCCACATGGATTTTGAGTATACCATTGAATAATGACTGAATACATAAGCTTATCGACTAGGGCTGGGTATCAATTCAGATTTTACAATTCGATTCGATTCGCAAGCTCTCAATTCGATTCGATTTTGATTCTAAATTCGATTTCGATTCCACTCAATGTATAGCCTATATATTTAATACAAATCCAATATTTATAAAAAAAGAAGAAAAAAAAGAAAAGTGACCATAAGTTTACAAGTGGTTAATTAATAAAAGGAAATTAAGAGATACAAATCTGTGTATTAAACTCTTTTAATTTTAGGTACACTTGGGTACATTAAAACAGAACCCAGCTCTATATTTCTCATACAATGAATAGACAGGATTTTGATGCAAAATGAAAAATTGATGTTGAAAATTGGACAAGTCAGAACAGTCGCATGCTTAGTTTGATCAAACAGGTTAACAATCCTCACATAAACCCATTAAAAAAAACTTGCATATTTATCTGTCTAGGTAGGACATATCAAACAGAAAGTTATCAAACAGTCTGCGATGCATAATTATAAAGTATATATAGACTAATCCTTATTAAAGTTACAAAAGTTATCTAGTCAAGAGCAGTGAGTGTTTTCATCTGTTCCCTTTGTTCTTTGATTAACTTTAACAACAGAGATATTTAGTGGCTAGCTACTGTGTACTGTCCCTTTAAGAGACCAACCGCTGCTGTGCTGACAGACACGCGGATCTCACAGGCGCCTCATTCACTTTATCATAAGACTGCTCTTATGTTATGAAGATACTCGACAAAAATACATTTTGGCATAATTGTGTGTGTTATTGTTCGTCCAAGCGCAAAAGATATGACACAGCGCCTGAAAATAGGTCTAATAGGTTAGACAAACTTAGTCCCGGTCATGTTGGAAGAAGTTACCGAGCTGGGGACTATTTTTAGGCGCTGCGTCATATCACTACGCCTGCTGCACCCATGGTACGGCCGCACAGTTCCTTGATTATTACGCCGGAATGAGAGTAGTTCCTAGTCATATAGGCTTAGAAAATCGCAACTTTTCATTTTCCGTCGATCTTAGTACACGGTTTAACTACAGAAGAGTCAAGTTTTAAATAGGAAAAATATTGGAACTCTTTGGTCATTTTGAAAGAAATGCTACTGGACTCGTCTGAATCAATGATCTATGCTAAGCTATGCTAAAAGTGGTACCGTCAGACCCGGAGTTCGGCTGAATGGATTCTAAAACGGTAAAACTCAACTGTTTAACTCTGGGGGAGATGTAAAATGAGCATATTTCCGAAAAAAGTGGAGTATCCCTTTAATCTCAAAATCTCCAAAAGTCCATAGCCTATGTACAGTAGGCCCTATATCTTATTAAATTATATATTGTAGTTTTATTGATTGTATTTAAAGGTTTTCCACACACAATTTCAATTTAGCAGATACAGAGCTCTTTAATTCGCGACCCACCTCGTTTTATTGTAAGGTGAATTCAGCAAGGCATGTTGTATCTTTGAAGGAACAAAAGCTATTTGTTACAGTTTTTTCTTTCGTGATTTGTGTGGATGACACACAGCGACATATACAGTATTATCAGCTGTATGGTGTTTTTTACGCTGAAATGCTTAATTTCGAGAAAGACCCGCCGCGCGCAGTGAGGGAGACCTAACTTAGTCTACTAAAAAAATATCCAGTGCGAGAGAGAGGCAAAGAAAAACGCCTGTTCTTCATTTATGTTGCTTTGAACTTTTTTCGTTTTGTACCGTTTTATTTTTTTAATTTAGCTGCAATTTCTTTGACAATAGAAATTTAAAATGTTGCAAGAATAAGATTCTGTGTTTCTTATTTTGCATCACAAAGGGAATAAACTCTATCGATGCAACCCTGTTTAAATAAATAAACTGTCCCGACACTTTATTCATACCTTGAAATGTGCGATGGGTTTTCAAACTTAATTCATTTTCTTTTTCTTTTACATTTTCATTGTTTATTTTTAACTGAAAGCAATACTGTATTGAAAGTATTTTTCTGATTTGTTCGATCTGTTTTGAAAAATGTCTTCCGTTGCTATGGCCGGGTATCACTGTCAGTCATCTCAATCTCGTGAATGATTCACACACACACAAAAAATAATTTAACAGATTAAAGACGAGCTTCATCATCTTCATTTTCTGGTGCAATCGGCTGACAGTCTTCCTTCATCAGATGTGTCGTTTTTGCAGCGGATCAACTGGAATGTAGCAAATTTATGTTGTAATGTACAATTGATAATTAAACAAGACGACTGACTTTAATAAACAAATGCATATTTAAGCATCAAGAACGGAAAAACATAAACACTGTCGGCTACACTGAGATTCGATCTCAGATCGTTTGAAGCTCCGAGAGGCTATTGTTAATGCATTGACCACAGAGCTATCGTCTGAATAGCCTAGGTCTACTACTGTTTGTTCGGGATTTGAACCGATTTGAATTCGGCCACGAATTTGTTTTGTTTTATTTTGTTTTAAATGTATTTTTACATATTTTGCTTTCGTTAATGTTAACCAATTCTGTTGTAGCATAATAGGCCTATATTTTTTCCCTAAAAGTTTGTTTTAGTCTCTGCTTTGTTTGTTTATATTTTTACATATTCAATCAGTCTCATTTTTGTTCAAATAATGAAAAAAGTTTATTTATTTTTACAAGATCTTGCGCCATGTTTCTTTTTTTTTTTTCTTTTTTTTTTTAAATAAACAGATAGGAAACTTACCTTTTAAAATGCCGCAGTTGCTGCTGTTTTGCTCTGTCACTTGCGCCACCCGGTATAGCCTAGTCATTTCGCGAACGACTTTGAAATTCGACTGGTTTATTTTTGCTGCGTCAGTAATAGGCATTGTGGTTGATTATTTATTAAATAATTCAATTGATGATCATAACAACATGTAAGCCTATTTAATTCTGAATATAACAAAGAATGCTTAAACCGACTAACATCGGTTAGTAACTGCAAGTCCTGAAAATGTTTTAATTTTACGGTAAATTATTTTAATTTATTTCACTGTTATGTTTCAGTTAATAAATCTACAAACACATTAAAATAACACGAAGTAAATGACAAGTAACCTATTGACATAGCCTTTCTAAATTATAGAAAAACTGGGCACACAATTTTAATGTGTGTCTACTTTGTTTAAATTTAATGAATTTGAATTCGTTTAACCACAATATTTATCTTGAATTTATCTGTGGCCTCAGCTCAGATTACTGCCGCGGCAGATTACGTCATAAAGAGAATAAACTGACACTTTTCAAAGTCTGTGATTGCAGCGCCACTCAGCGGTAAAAGGCAGCAAATACACATCCCAATTTTGCCGCCGCGGTAACGGCGGCGGTAAAAGTCTCATTCTGGTTGTCCACCATCTGTAATTCATTACAATTTCATAGATGACAAACAGCATTTTTGCTGTAACCCCACTCAAAGTATTGTATATTATCCACATTTCTATTTATTTATAGTGATGTAATTACCTAAGGGGATTATAATTATTATACATTTGATGAAATAATATAATTGTAATACCACGTTTACAGGGTTACTGTTAATTGTTATAATATTTAGATGATGTTAATTTGATGTCTTTTCAATATCCACATTTGAGTTTCAAGTTAACATATTTGTGTGCACTATATGCATGCTGATCAATGTTTATGTTTGACCCATGTGAATCGAAAAACCTCAAAAGTCTTAGGAGTGACTCACTGAATAATTCAAATTCAAACGTTTGCGCCACTCTAGTCTATTGTCTGGAGGCGCAGGCGCGCAACTGTTCCGCTGTATTTTGGAACTATTTTCACGGGACAATGACTAAGTCACTTACTGAATATGAACTAATTGTGTAGCCTATTGAAATGCATTTATTGAACATTTGCAACCGTGCTGCTGAAGTGATTTCGGAGCGCAGTAAAATCTTTAGGGGCCCAATGGAAATTTACTAAAAATGTGTTTTTGGGATACATCATACAAGGATAAATTTATAAGCACATTCAGGTTTTTTTTATGCCGTAAAACATATTTAAAGGAATACTTCACCCAAAATTTTTAATTCTGCCATTGTTTACTTAAATGAGAGTCACAATGCAGACTTAACCACTTTGATGACAAACTTTGGTCAGGCATTTCAGAATATTAAAAACATCATCCTGTACAATCGCCCGCTGTTTGGTCCAGTTATGCTGTCCCATGTCAAAGTGTCCTATTTTTTTATTGCACATATATTCGGTAAACATGGTTCCATCATAGTTTATGGCAATGTTTTTTTTTATGACCTAAATGTCGTTAAAATTGCGTATCCATTAGTGAATAGTGAATGCACCTCAAATGTATACCAACATTTTCTAAATGACTTACTTGTTTTGTACAGTGAGCGGACTTTGTAAGTTTTCCCTGTCCGCTCCTGGTTTTTCATGTTGCAGCTGAGCTCTTTTTTTATAGTTGGGAAATTTATAAGGTGGCCAATAGCAAGCATCCTCACCAGCCATCCACCTACTGCTTACTACTTCCACCTCTCCCCGTTCCAAGAAATCCACGACATGGAAAAATGGTGGGTTCATCTTATGCATTAAAGAAAAGATAAGAAATAGGTCATTAGAATGGTTAATATTGTGTTAAAATGAAAAATGTGTACAAAATATAATTACTTCTCCTAAATACCAACTTGCTTTTTAAACCAGTGTAGTTTGGCATCTTTTGTTGATGCAGTACATTGAGATTCATGTAAAAAAAATTTGTAGAACTATGTACATTATAGTCTGTTTCTATTTCAGTTGAATCTTTTTGAATTGTTTTTGTTTTGTTTTTTGTTGTTGTTGACAGAATAATTTGAGGTCCATGATGAGGTAGAACTGATTGAATTGAAGCTTCAATATAAATGTAGCAATGGGGTTGCTGCCCATTTCAAGCCAAATGGAAGCAAAACATATTTTGCCTCAATATCAGAACGCTTGAACAGTTTAACCTCTGCAGCAAGCTCACAAGCTGTGTAGATGCCACTATCTTTAGAGATAATTGGCTCTGTGTACAGTGGGGTCAGATCCAGAAACCTTCTCAGCAGAATGAAAGTTTCTTCTGTGGTGGTGTCATGCAAGATGTTCTCAACCAAGCCAAGTTGTCCACCAATCATCACGCAGTTGTCTCCTGTCCTACATTTTATTGTAGCATTTTCAAGTGTGACCCTTTTGTATTGCAGTCTTGATACACCGTCTTGCACAGTTGGTCCATTTGAGTGATTTCCACCGAGTTTGGGTTTATCTGGTGGTTGGCATGTGGACTTGTTCTGTGTGGACTGTCTCTCAACAACACGTGTCATTTGCTGGAGAATGTGTTGTGGTTTTCTGACCTTTCTTTTAAGCTGGCCCAGGAAGTTTTCAAAGCAAAATGCGGACACACAGTCTAAGGGACCAAACCTCCTCACATCATCTGCCAGATGACACAGAGAATGGACATTGTAGACCATCTCCTCAACCCCATACAAGGTCCCGAACTGTTCAAGGAAGTACCTAATCAGGTTATCTGCATAATTGCAGTAATGGGCACACAGGGTTGGAGAAAGCATCAAATATGCTGATGGACAGTGAAAGAAAGTTGTTGTAAAGTGGCGTCGGGAGAACATCTTTCAGTACTACTGGACCAGTGTACAGGAGAAATTGCTTAAACTCTGTAGCTTTCAAACGATCCAATTCCGGGAGTGACCTTGGCTTTCGCGCAAACTCAGAAGGTATGTGCTTTGACATCCCTACAAGTTTTTCTGAGATGGCTTTTATCTTATGGGAGCTCTGTCTGTATTTTAGGTCGCCTTTGGTCCAGAAGTTAAGCATCTTCCTTGTCACACCTAGACAAACAACATGCATACAGTATAGTCCAGCACAAATTGTGTAACCATTCCCAAATGTAATGTGGTGAGGATTGAGTGACCTCTGTGATGATTCTCATCACGAAGTTCAGCAAATGAATCATCTGTTCTCCGGGTGGCATGTGTTTCGGGAAACGTCATTTTTCGTTCCACACAGGATCCCTCCTGCGTGCAGCGATCGCAACCACTATAGCCTCCATGTCCCTTTGTTTGCTTTAAGAATGATCGCGCTGGAGCATCGCAAATAAAGCAGTCCAGGGACAGATGAAACATCCTCTCATCGATTGTGAACCCTTGTTCCAGAACGGAAACCTCCTCACAGCAAAGTCTTTAAGATATTGGTTTGGATTGTGTGGTTTGCTGTTTCCACAAAATAGACCTATAACAAAAGGATCCCTTTCAAAGGGAAGTTTTCCTAAAATTGGCCAAAGTTGCTTCTGAGACCTTTTAAATAATGGCAGTCCATCTACATTCACCTGCAATTTGATTGTGTCAAAATTGTTTCTCTCTTTTGGAGAAAATGTTCCAATATTCCAAAATGGACATATTCCCCACCATCAATTGTTTGCACCTTATGTGAATTTGATGTTTTTATTAAAGTTCTTGTACATTTTGCGAGAGAGGGGATGCGTTTGTTTAAAATTTTAAGTAGGCTGTCAGCTGCATTTTGTGTCACGCCAGACTGTACAACCCATTGACGCAGTTCGTCTGGCAAGTCATCAAAGTTGTTAACCAAGTGGTTACTGACATTCTTCAAAATATCTTCCTTTGTGTTCAGCAGAAGAAAGAAATTCATACAGGTTTGAAACAACTTGAGGGTTAGTATATGATGACAGAATTGTATTTTAAAGTGACCTATCCCATTAAAGAGCACATTCAGGGATTTTCAAAGATACCAAATGTTTCGAGGTTTCACCCTGACAACAACTCCTTGGTATTTATTTCTCCTTGGAAAGTTGATATTATTTTGTGCATATAATTGTAATATTTTTTTCTCTGGAAGACTGACCCTAATTTGATAAAGTTAGTTACATAAAAAGTTAGATCATTCTAAGTTATACTGCAATGCTATATTGACAGATATTAGTAATATAATATAAAAAATATATACTAATATTTTCTGTTTTTTGTGCGATTGGAAGGCAACTATTTTTTAAACACTTTTTTTGTGTAAATGTAATATATTGATGATAACAAACTCTTATCTGTCTTTTCTAGACGGACTACAATCATGCATGTAGTCCAAAGGTTTTGTGAACTGTAGGCATTCTAATTTAGTAAATGTCTTAAGTTTGAGTTCAGAAGGGTGTAGGACACAACAGGTTAGTTGTCAACAGATCAAAATAATTGTTAATATTGTGTAGTTTAGTACAATTAATGTCAAACCTTTTTCCTTTGTTTGTCTTTTTTTTGAGAGAAAAACATGCATGTACTGTGCCTGATATATATCCAAACGATTAGATTTAAAATGCTGTCAATCATCTTTTATTCAATATCTTTTATCTCAACTTTTTACAACTGGAGAACAAGTAAATTCTAAGAAACTTGCTTGGTTTTATTCATTTCAGAGGGCTAACAGCAATATTATAATAATTATAATTACAAACTATTAGCCGTTCTAAAGAGATGAAGTCTATAGTACTCATTTTGTCCATTAGATGGAGCAAAAGTATAAGAAATCACTTGTAAAACTTTTTTTATTTTTTTTAATCGGTCTCCATTATTTTTAATGACAAACAAAAGCCTGAATTAATTTTTAATGTAGGGTACTTACAATACAGTTTAATAAAACAAGTTTACGAATAAAATTGTGTGACGATTATAATTAAATATTTAACTTTGTTATATCTCAATATTGAAGACATTGGTCAAGTTTCCAGACGTTTAGACATAAAATGAAGGGACAAGTGTATTTGCCACCATATACATTATTTTATTTGTATAAACACTTATTTAGTGCTGTATGAAGAATACAACAAACCTTTTATTTGCAAAACTGCAAGCAAAATAAGCACATTAAATAATATAAATAAACACAAGCTCGGGCAAACTTGGTACTGTGACTTGACTTGATCTGTATACTGGGCCTTGAGACTTGATAGTAAGGACTTTTGTTTTGACTTTAACATGTGTGACTTGCTCCATCTCTGTCGATTTTGTTCCTCATAACCGGTATTATATCGTGGCAAGCCTATTGCAAATATTTGAAGTTTAAAAATCAGTACATAAATGAAACAAAATAAACATCAATATGATTTATTGCTCATTTATGGCCATTTTACCCACATATTGTTAAATTACTTTAAACCCAAATATTGATTGGATAAAAAAAAAAGAATATATATATATATATAAAATTGAATAATACTTACTCTTTCACCAATATGAGTCAAAAACCAAAACAAGAAACCGTTTGTAAAAAGAAAAATATAATAATATAATATAATTACAAAAAACGCGTTATTTAAATCCGTAAGACAAATTATTAAAAAAGATGTAGCCTATCTGTTTGATCTAAATACAAATACTAAGAAAGTGACTGACACTCAGTCAAAAAAAATATACTCGCAAGAAAAAAATCCAAAGATGCTTACTGCCAAAAGAGTCGTTGGTTTGACAGTCGTTGAGAGTTGGGGTGCTGCTGTTGACAAAAACAAAGTGGAGAAAAAAAGAAAAGACAAAAAACCCATTAGTAATCAGACACTGCATACTGTATGAATTGACATGGATTGTTTATTCATTAATGATCATTGTTTGATCTAAATACAAATACTAAGAAAGTGACTGACACTCAGTCAAAATGAATAACTAAAGCTTGAAGTGAAGCTAAAGAATATTACTTGCAATAAAAGATGGCAAAAAATAAAATAAACGCAATGGAGGAGGCACTTGAAAACGTTGTAAAATCTAATAAATGAAAATAAGATAATCAATGGGTTGGTTTAGGTAAAGGCATGTCTGAAAATGAGTGAGATATATCTGAACACTAACAAACTATCTAGTCATTCAAAACATATATACTTACAAAAGACAAAGTCGCTATGTGTTTGGGTTCTTAAAAGAGCCTTTAGGGTGTTGTAGAAGCTGTTGACACACAAGGAAAGGGGAGAGAAAGTAGAAACATGTCTGAAAATGAGTGAGATATATCTGTACGAATTAAAATGCATTCAATTTCTGCGATGATTTTTTGACTAATCAGGATGACTGCTAGATTTACACTTACAATAATAAGACGGCAATATATACTGAAAAAAAGAAGAGAATAATAAATATTAACACTGTTAACAATAATGATTGAAATAAAATATAAAAAAATTATTTATTATTAATAAAATATAATAATTATTGTTAATTATAAAACAATATTTCTAAAACAATATTTATATTTATAAATATAATTACATGTAGTGGTATTAATAATAATATGACAAAGACGGATGGCCGATTTCATTATATTATTATTTCTGATCTCATCTTTACAAGCCATGCACGTCTCTCGCTCTCGGCTGCGAGCGCGTGAGATCTGGCGCGTACACACTGTGCGCTCACGCGCTCGCAGCCTAGCAATGCCCTTTCCATACAAAGTATGGAAATCCATACAAAGTATCTTTACAAAAGTAAAGATAGTATTATTAATAATTGTATTTATTTATTTAACTGGAAAACACAGTTAATACATTTTGTGACATTTAAATATGTTTATTGGGTGAAAAGCGGCAGTTATTTATCTTATTTATCATGGTTACCGAGTAGGGGCCTACCCAGCTAACACACGACGTCGCAGTTACGTAATTTATTAGTACTTTTTGGTAATTTCATGACTTACCAACTGACAACGTAACTACAACGTCGTACGCTCGGAATTTCATTACCATCATATTACCAAACCACAACGTCGTCAGTACGTCCTCCTAACGTTATAAGATAACCAACTACGTTCCAGATACGTACTCTATTCGTAAAAGAGTGCCGACGTTATGACGTCACTTTGTAGGCTAAAATGCGGAAGTGAGTTAGCATTTTAGCACTTCCGGTTCCCTCGCCCTAAAGTCTATGGGTTTTTTGAATGGGTTTTTGCTAAATCGGCTGAAATAAGGTCTGTGGTTAACAAAGCCTCTAAATATTTTCACGTTTTGATCTATGACATAAAACACACCAGTTATAACCTGCTTGTGATTTTTTTTTACTTTATTGTGTCTTAAAAACGGTGGTTGCTAACAAGTTGCTAAAAGGGACTACATCCTTTGGCGGAGACTTTAGACGTAATCATGACCAACAGGAAATCTCTCACTAGCCCGCGTTTCAAAAATATGAAGGCTACAAGAACATTTCATCTCCTGAAGGAACTGTGTAATTTTTAATTTCCCCCTTCTATATATTAATTCATATGTTATTATCCTCTGGTCTGTAGATGTCATTTTTTGTTGTGCAGGTTGCACAGTATTTGTAGTGTTCTCTGTACATATTGTCCTGTGCATTGCTCATAATAAAGTTCGTTTCAGCCTCACGTTCTTAGAAGTTTACCTTTCAGTTAATATACATAACGTTATATATTTATTCTTTTCAAATTGCAGTTTTTCCAAATATTGTTGTACACAGAATTATGTGATATTAAGGTAACCGATTACCAGTTCTTTATTTCTGTAGAGAGACTGTAGTTTGACAATGGTGTTTTGTTTTGTCCCGAGATGCAACCACAAGTCGTCGAATGAAAGATGCTCGTTTTACCGTTTTCCGTCCGATGTTACCCAGCGGAGACTCTGGGTTCGTGCCGTAAAGTAAGCTCACACAACGATGATTTCCATGTGAACACCGTATTTAACGTTACTGCCTTAATGTGGCCACGACGAAACTTTAATGGTGCATATTGCTTAACACGCTAATGTTACTTTGACGGTCAGATGGAGTTATAAAGGCTAGCAAAAATAAACGTTTTTCATAACCAAATCAACAGCTAAAATACCTTTTGTCTTTCTCTTAAAATATCTAAAAGCTTGTTTACTTTGCCACTGTTTAATAGATTAGATCCGCTGCAGTTTTATTAAAGGCTAATGTTACGTCGAGAAATGTGTTTAATTAAAATATTCAAAATAATACCTGGTTCATTGACTTTTATTGTAACTTGTTTGGATATAATTATAGAAAGGGTGGGTCCTGCACCCTGATATTTGTGAACTTGGCTTTTACCCACTTATAATAATATGATTGTATTTGTAAACAGCATTAGTTAAAAGCTGAAGCTTGTGGAAGCTTGATGATGACGTTGATCCGCGACCATGGTGTGCTGTAGTCCGTTTATAGCCTACTGTTAGCATTTTATATCTGACGGCTTTATTTAGGCTTCAAAATGTATACATTTTGGATTAACTTGTAAAGATTATCTTGATAGACAAAACGTGTAAGGGTCACAACTCTTTGTTGAACACAGATCTTATTTTTTGCGATTTTCCAAAAGTCTGTGGGGAAAATTCATAGCTTTTTGATCGAGGGAACCCATGCGCCGCTAACTTCCGGGTTGGCCTACAACGTGACGTCATAACTTCGGCACTCTATAGACCTTATGTAGCTCCGCCCCTTTTCAGCGCTGCGCTCGTCAGTGTTGCCAGATGTACGATAATTATCGTATTTGTACGATAATTTCGACCTCTGTACGATGTACGATCAATAATGGAAAAAATCCTATAATGTACGATAATTTCAGAACTGTGTGACACTTCAAATGATGGTCGTTGTAATAGGACTTCTCATTGATCTAGCAGTGGATTTTACCGGGGGAAGAACGTGTATAGAGTGGGAGTGAGAGACCTTGCGTGTGTGCTAGTGTGCTTGTGCATGTAAGGACCCAACCAATCAACTGTAAGTGCAGGCGGGCTTTTATCTATACTCCCGAATCAGAACCGAACAACCCCCCCCCCAGAAATGACTTTGTGCAGGTTGGGATGTCATTTTCAAGTTGTTGACTCGTGTACGATAATTTTCTTCCAAATCCGATAATTTTGAGCTTTTGGTACGATACTTGGACATTTCCAATCTGGCAACACTGGCGCTCGTTGTCTTTTGACTTCCGGTGTGTATTTTCACAGCATTTTGCGTGCTTATTAATGAACGGCTCGTTTTAAAATCTTCCCGGTCGATTTACATTTGTTAAGTCATCTGCTTTAAACATTACAGTCCTCATGATAACTTTCGTTAACTTTACATTAAGTAAATCCACTTAAAAAGCTAATTACTCCTGGACAGAAATGCCATATTAATATACAGAGCGACCGCAAAACGTAAGTTAAAAGACAATATTCTAAAGATGGCGGCGCCCTTGTTTCTCTGGTGCATAAGGTCTATAACTTGGTAATTTCATGACTTACCTTCATGAACCTTCGAGTCGCCCTCAAACACTGGAGCAGAGATGAGTTGCCATGGAAACGGCGCGTCACCGACCACCCCACTGACTGCAACTGACAAAGCAGCAGAACTCCGTCTCTCGCTGTTGTTTTCACTGCTTTCAGGTGAGTTTAGTCTCTAAAATCACACAAATAATACACACAACTGTTCTTGACACTTCTCGTACTTGTAAATGACACGCTTCTGTTGAATATTTGCTTTATAGAAATGGTTTAGTGTCTTAGGAAAAAGTCCGTTAGCATCTCAACCGTTTTCAGAAGAGATAACGTTATGCTAACTTCTTAACTTGAGCTTTTGATATGAAAGTTTAGGATTTGAATCACATCTTATGGGTAGATGAGAGGTTTTGATAGTTTTGTAAAAAATAAGTTAGTTTGGAAGTGAGCTAATTAATTTAACATAAACGTATTTAACATAAACGTACTCGATGACGTCACTTAATCAGGGTTCTCAAGTCTCACGCATTGGCCGTGAGACACACGCAATTCAACCAGTTCACACGCTCACACGCCACACCGTGTATTTCTCACGCTGAAAAGGCAATGCCAACCAAGTTGTCCTGCAAGCTTTATATATAACGTTGTATACGAGGCGCAGGCACACTAAGTGAAGCTTCCTGCCGCCAGCACGTATCTCGGCCAGATTAAGTTCGTTACTAGGCAACATAGATGCGCGAACCATAGGCGCGAACACACGGAAGTTGACGGAAAATTCTCGGCCGCCGTACGTTCGTTACTAACCAACAACATCACGCGAACACACGTCTTGATGGAGAAGGTAAGTTGGAATTAAGAAAGCTCGTCTAACATTTTTAGGCCAGAACATTAAATATATAAATGTTATCAAGGCGTCAAAATGTGCAACAAACACTTACAACTAGGGCTGCACGTTTTCAAGTTTTTCATTAACCGTTAACCGAGGCCCTTAGCGGTTAATACTCGGTTAACCATAGTGTCCCCGCCGCAACCCCGAGATAGGCGTAATTTGCGGGTGGGACATGTCCCCACCACTATTTTCTAAGGTCGATATTGTCCCCACCACTTTTGAAACATCTCGCGGCAGGAATACCAATACAAATAAACAAAACATCTCCAGTTAACTAGCAGAGCATTCATTTCGTTCGTTTTTTTTTTTTTAGGCGATCTAGCGCTGAAATGTTTTGTTTTTTAAATCAAGTGATCAAAGTGCTCGTTGCCGCTGCGATCGAGAAGGGTCTTGTAAAACGTGCTGAGGTATTATTAATTCGTGGCCACGAAACAATTCACCTGAATATTCACCAATTCACACACCAAAAAAAAGGAATAAAAAGCTGTACGAGAATAGTCGGCCTTCACTGAAGAGCTATCTTCACAGGTAAGAAAAACAGTTTAATAATTATTATTAATTCGTGGCCGCGAAATAATTCACCTAAATATTCACCAATTCACAAAAAATAGGTCTTTAGCATTCACTAATTAATAGTATCAAACTATGTATCAAACTACTATCAAATGTTTTTGGCCACGTTGTAATTTGTTAAATCAAAATGAGGGAGGGAATTTGTTCAATGTGTCCACGATTTATTAAAACGAGGGAACAAATAAGTCGTCGTAACAACTAATTATTTAGATCAGTGGACAGGGCGCATAAGAACAAACAGTGAGAGAGCCCCGGCCGCGCGCGCGCACTCTCACCGCCTTCAAACAACACGAGCGCTGTATTGCTCTCTCTCCCTCGCGCATATCAACACAAGTAAAAGGTCGGAAGACCGACTGTGTTTTATAGATTAGTAGTTTGTTCAGATAAAGTGTTTGATTAGCAAATACATGTTTCGGAAATGCATAATACAAATTGTATGGGTTAATGTAACGGTAAACGGACTCTGCGGGTAAAACTGTTGTGATGAAATTGCGCATGCGCGGGGTAAAGCTGTGGCTCTGCGGCTCTGCAGACAGATATTATTGTGCTGCCATCAGTGGCGCGGATACTATGTTTGTTTCTGGCTCGCGCACAGCCTTCACTCTCGGACGCGCGCTTTCTTTGCCCGCTTCATATTATAAAACTGGTCTAGCGGTCTCTGGTGGTGCAAAAATGTATTACAACTAAATTCAATGCACGCCATTGACGCCACTTAACCGAGCAAAATGTTTCACTCGGTTACGCAATTTTTAACGGTTAATCGGTTAACCATGGACACCCCTACTTACAACACAAAACACATTTCATAAGCTGGAGTGTGTACTCTTGTACACACACACACACACACACACACACACACACACACACACACACACACACACACACACACACACACACACACACACACACTAACACACACACACACACACACACACACACACGTAGTGTTTTCATTTTTTATGGGGACTTTCCATAGACATAATGATTTTCATACTGTACAAACTGTATATTCTATTCCCTTACACTAACCCTACCCATCACAGAAAACTTTCTGCAATTTCACATTTTCAGAAAAACATAACTTTTTTGATTTATAAGCCGTTTTCCTCATGGGGACCAAAAAATGTCCCCACACGAACAAGGATTTCGGATATTGCCATCCTTGTGGGGACATTTTGTCCCCATAATGTAAGGTTTACCAGGCCACACTTACACGCACACACACACACACACACACACACACACACACACACACACACACACACACACCTTAAAGGGATAGTTCACCCAAAAATGAAAATTCTGTCATCATTTACTCACCCTCAAGTTGTTCCAAACCTGTATGAGTTTCTTTGTTCTGCTGAACACAAAGGAAGATATTTGGAAGAATGTTTTAATCAAACAGATCTCGGTCCCCATTGACTTCCATAGTAGGAAAAATATATACTATGGTAGTCAATGGGGACCGAGATCTGTTTGGTTACAAACATTCTTCCAAATATCTTCCTTTGTGTTCAGCAGAACAAAGAAACTCATAGGTTTGAAACAACTTGAGGGTGCGTAAATGATGACAGAATTTTCATTTTTGGGTGAACTATCCCTTTAATACTATGTCATTTGTTCACAATGTCCCACCACACAATAAATCATTATACTATTACGACTAGACACATTCAAAATGCAAAAAGATTTGTTTTTCCAAACTGTTTGGAGCAATTTGTTATTTTTTTGTATATTTGTCATTTTGAAATATAACATTAAAGAGTATATTTTGATGTGATTAATTGCTCTGTCATTTATCAGATTTACCAATTGTTATAATTTCAATTTGTGCTGGTTAATTATGAACAATGGGTAAAATGGGGGGGCGGGGACGGACGGGCGGGGGCGGGGCTCCATTAGGGCTCCTCCCCTAACCGCATGTGATCTCACTCCAAGCTTTTGATAAAACTTGAGAACCCTGCTTAATGTTACATGGAGTGTGAAAATTGGCTGAAACCAGCTCAATGGTTAACAAATTGATAAAACTAGTTCTATGATTTCAGCAGCAACAAAATAATCCTTCTACAACAGAGGGGAAGCTCCACGACTTCAATATTTCTGAAGAAATCTGCTGCCAGAGAAGTTGGAAACAGGTGAAGTGAGGAAGCTCATTAAATAACTTAATATCCATTTTCTCACAATATTTTGTCACCTACTGTATATCACCATGCATCTGTTATTTTCTTATTTTTTAAATTCTCATATTTACATTTACATTTATTTGTTTAATTTATTTTAAGAAAGTTTTGACATCCAAACTTAAGTGACACTGTATGGGCAATATGAATAAGTGAATAAGTAAAACTAAAACCATAGATGAAACATTTAAGATTATTATCAGTGTTGAAAACAGCAGTGCTGCTTCATATTTTTGTGTTTTTCAGGGTTATTTGATGAATGAAAGAAAAAAAGCATCATTTATTTGAAACAGAAATGTTTAGTCTCTCTTCTGGTCAATTTAATGCATCCTTGCTGAATAAAATATGATTTTTTTTTATTTTTACTCTATTGAACCCAAACTTTTGAACAGTAGTGTATACGTTGGGTCTATTTAACAATGAATCCTGGATAGAGAAAAAAGAAAATGGATTAAACTTTTACATTGGTTTACACAAAAAGATTAATCAGCACAACTGTTTTCAACATTGATAATACTCAGAAATGTTTAGGACGTTTGCATTGTAAGAATGTATAGTATTCAAATATTAAAATGCTGACTCGTTAGGCCATGTTTTCTTTTTAAAATCAGATGATTTCCTATTAATTCAATAGAATGTAAGGGAATAACTCTAGAATAACCTTCCTGATAATGTCTGGGGCCCAGAAACACTATCCTAATTTAAATCTAGATTAAAGACACATCTCTTTAGCCAAGCATTCAATTAACACATCTCATAATCTTGCACTATACGTGATGAAATAGTAAAAAGTGCACATGACCATCTTTTGCCTGAAATAATATGAACAGCAGCAATGCTAATCTTTCTCCTGTTGTCTCCTTGTTTCTATCTCAGGATGCTCAGCATATTTGACTAGAGATTACAGCAGCTCCAGTTCGGATCCAGCCTCACTTGGGAAGACTTCTAATGACATCAACACTCTTGAAGACAATGTGTTTAAATAATTTTCAGATGTTAAATAATATTTTTGTTCTACCACCTGACATAAAAACTTAAATTAGTTTAAACACTTTAAAATATCATGTATTGTAGTTGTACCACCTGACATGGAAAGTGTACCACCAACCTACCCATACTTGAAATTAGCAGTTTTTATCAGTATTTGAGAGAGCTCTACAAACTTTTCCACTCTGCCAAAGAGATCAGTTAGGCTCCTCTGGATGATGCATTATCATGTTTACTGTTATTACCTTGTAAATTCATAATAACATTTGAGAATATACAAAAGTTTCTCAATTACCTCAACAGCTTTAAAACTACTGATATTTATAAAAAACAATTATATGAAAGGCTTCAAACCTAAAATGATGGCATAGTTTTTATTTTGTTATTATTAAGACACCATTTTAAATTGGTTTCTTAATCTGTTTATTTGTTCGGACAGTTGCACCATTACCTGACATTTTAGGAGTTTAATGCTGCCTTCAGGAATAATTATAAATAGGCCTAGTTTCCTAGTTTTTAAAAAAAGGACATTGTAATCACGACTTCAGAAGAAGAAAAACAAAATATGTATTATTAAATGTACAAAAAATTATTTCAAACTAAGGTTTTATAGAATATAGTGATACATGTCATTAAGTTATCAAATTATTTTAAAAGGAAATAATGCACTTGCCACAACATAACTTTGTGACAATGTTTAGAAAAATATACAAGCGATTTTTAAACAAAACTGTCTGCTTATACAGATTCTATCATTCAGTGCTAATTGCTTTGTGTATTTCGAGGCGACTCGACGCCTGTGAAGAGACGACTCGACGCCCGTGAAGAGACGACGCCTGTGAAGAGACGACTCGACGCCTGTGAAGAGACGACTCGACGCCTGTAAAGAGACGACGCCTGTGAAGAGACGACGCCTGTGAAGAGACGACGCCTGTGAAGAGACGACTCGACGCCTGTGAAGAGACGACTCGACGCCTGGCCTGTGAAGAGACGACTCGACGCCTGTGAAGAGACGACTCGACGCCTGTGAAGAGACGACTCGACGCCTGTGAAGAGACGACTCGACGCCTGGCCTGTGAAGAGACGACTCGACGCCTGTGAAGAGACGACTCGACGCCTGTGAAGAGACGACTCGACGCCTGTGAAGAGACGACTCGAAGCCCGTGAAGAGACGACTCGACGCCCGTGAAGAGACGACTCGACGCCCGTGAAGAGACGACTCGACGCCCGTGAAGAGACGACTCGACGCCCGTGAAGAGACGACTCGACGCCCGTGAAGAGACGACGCCTGTGAAGAGACGACGCCTGTGAAGAGACGACTCGACGCCTGTGAAGAGACGACTCGACGCCCGTGAAGAGACGACGCCTGTGAAGAGACGACGCCTGTGAAGAGACGACTCGACGCCTGTAAAGAGACGACGCCTGTGAAGAGACGACTCGACGCCTGTGAAGAGACGACTCGACGCCTGTGAAGAGACGACTCGACGCCTGGCCTGTGAAGAGACGACTCGACTCGACGCCACGGCATTGGCCGTGAGACACACGCAATTCAACCAGTTCACACGCTCACACGCCACACCGTGTATTTCTCACGCTGAAAAGGCAATGCCAACCAAGTTGTCCTGCAAGCTTTTATCGACGCCTGTGAAGAGACGACTCGACGCCTGTGAAGAGACGACTCGACGCCTGGCCTGTGAAGAGACGACTCGACGCCTGTGAAGAGACGACTCGACGCCTGTGAAGAGACGACTCGACGCCCGTGAAGAGACGACTCGACGCCCGTGAAGAGACGACTCGACGCCCGTGAAGAGACGACTCGACGCCCGTGAAGAGACGACGCCCGTGAAGAGACGACGCCTGTGAAGAGACGACTCGACGCCTGTGAAGAGACGACTCGACGCCCGTGAAGAGACGACTCGACGCCCGTGAAGAGACGACTCGACGCCCGTGAAGAGACGACTCGACGCCCGTGAAGAGACGACGCCCGTGAAGAGACGACGCCTGTGAAGAGACAACTCGACGCCTGTGAAGAGACGACTCGACGCCCGTGAAGAGACGACGCCTGTGAAGAGACGACTCGACGCCTGTGAAGAGACGACTCGACGCCTGTGAAGAGACGACTCGACGCTGGCGATATGTTTATGCCCTAAATCAATACATGATTAACTAACTGTATTTCTCTATGTACATTTCTGAAATGCACTTTCTGTAAAGCTGCTTTGAAACAATATGTATTGTGAAAAGCGCTATACAAATAAATTTGAATTGAATTGAATTGAATATTTAAATGTTAAATGGGAAAACACTCAACTGTTCTTTTTTCTTACATTTTTCTTTTCTTATTCTTGCTTTGTTATTAGGGCCACCAAAATTAAGACGTGTCGTGTAGGAGTAGTTTGATGTTCAAGCTTTTGGGGAAAATCTTGTTCACATATGAGCAGAAATTGGCAACATTATAAGCTTGGTAACACTTTGGGCCCTATTTTAAATGAAGAGTTCGGTTGCAAAACGCGATAAACGCCATTTTTTGACATTTGGATTTTATTATTGGAAATCACTGTTCAGATGTACCTTAATCTATGTGTGAATTGCTGCCATTAATAAGATTTAAAAATGTACATTTTAAGCCTTCTACAAAATGTATTTTTTCACAAAACGCGTTTACAAAGTGCGATATAACGGTTAGGCTATAGAACGTTCAGGATGCTGCGCGAGCTCAGGATGTCACGCGAGGAGAGAGTCACCGCCGGTGAAGTGCTCCGAGTTTGCTCAGTGATTTAACGATAATATCAAAACAAAAAACATATATTTTTAAAAAGAGGATTCAATAGGCTAACTAAAAAACGTTTACCATTTAATTGTTTATACAGTAGGCTGGCTGTCAGTCATGTAGGCTACGTCACTGATCAACAGCTGTCTGTCAGTCAGAGAATCAAAGCTTCAGAGTCAAGCTAACGTTATGGATTTCGAAAACAAACAAAACATTGATTCACTAGCTTTTCTTAATGGTATTACAGTAGTAGAATATAGCCTAAGGTGGATATATAGCGTTTTGGCCAGCAGCCATATCACCCTGTAGCCCAAGACTGGTTGCCCACTGAAGCTAAGCAGGGCTGAGCCTGGTCAGTACCTGGATGGGAGACCTCCTGGGAAAAACCAGGTTGCTGCTGGAAGAGGTGTTAGTGAGGCCAGCAGGGGGTGCTCACCCAGTGGTCTGTGTGGGACCTAACGCCCCAGTGTAGTGACCGGGACACTATACTGTCAAAAGAGCACCGTCCTTCGGATGAGACGTTAAACCGAGGTCCTGACTCTCTGTGGTCATTAAAAATCCCAGGATGTCCTTCGAAAAAGAGTAGGGGTGTAACCCCGGCATCCTGGCCAAATTTGCCCCTTGGCCTCTGTCCATCATGGCCTCCTAATCATCCCCATACACTGATTGGCTTCATCACTGTCTCCTCTCCACCAGTAAGCTGGTGTGTGGTGGGCGTTCTGGCGCAATATGGCTGCCATCGCATCATCCAGGTGGATGCTGCACATTGGTGGTGGTTGAGGAGATTCCCCCCTTCCTTGTAAAGCGCTTTGAGTGCCTAGAAAAGCGCTATATAAATGTAACGAATTATTATTATTATTATTATTATTATATAGCGTTTTGCAAAAAAAAAAAAAAAAAATGTTATGTTGTGTATGTTCTGGCCAAAACTAACTCAGAATCTTATTATTATTAATCAATCTTTGTATATACTATTCCATATATTTATGATGTATTGTTTTTTTCACCAATTTAAGATGTTTGACAATGTTAAGATAAATATGTTGCATTTTGGCATGGTTTTTGACTTATTTATGAACTATTTATGGACATAAAATTAAATAAAAAATATCCTGGATTTGAAGAATATTGTGTCCCTGGCCTTCACTGAGCTCAAGTAATAGTTTAATGTACAAAAAATTGTGAATGAACTTGACTGTTAATGTCTTAAATAACAATGTCAAATAACCAACATTTCTCAAAATGGATATATCTCGTTTTGCAACGAAACTCTTCATATATATATATATGTTTTGTCAAAAATAAAGTCATCAACTAAGATGTTATTATAGTGTTTGTTCCAATGTAGGCTATATTCAAACTAATGAATCCTTAACTTTGAAATACGTTTGATAAAATGTATACTTTAGTTTTTACAAAGAAAGATTACACTGGAAATATTGTTAAAATTTTAATTGTTGTTGTAATTGTATAACCTTTTTAATAAAATAAAAGAAGGTCTGAAAAAAAAATGCCTGAAGAAGGTTGTAAGACCGAAAGCTTGCTAATAAATTGATCTTGCACAGTGTTTGAGTGTGCGGCTGCTGTATTTTTACAATCTTCCATGATGATTTAGTTTAGCAGCACCTCACTACAAGACTTTATTGACGGATGAGCGGTGGCTTTTTCTATTTTCATATAATAAAATAGCAAAAAATATATATATATACAAGGATAGATGTAAACAAAATCTTAAAAGGTCAATATAAGCCTTCTCATTAAAAGGTCAATATAAGCCTTCTCATTAAATAAATTTTATTGTGTTTTATTAGTGACACATTTGGGTAAAGAATATATTCCAAAACTTTCTGAAAATACATTATGAGAACAATTAACTTCACAATTACTAGAAATGTTTATCTTGGATATTATACAATTTGAAAACTGTGTTTCCAACTGTGAACCAATTTTATTTATTTATTTATTTATTTATTTATTTATTTATTTAGTCCTTGCATTCTTTCTTGTGGCTCAGTGACACCTGAATGAAAGGCTCATTATACGGGTCATTGTCTTCTCACACCCCTACGCATATTGCCTTTCCAAACAAAAAGTGTCTTACAAAATTTTAATCAATGTATTGTTTTATGTGAATGATAATAGGATGATTTTCACATCATTTTGAAGCAAAAACTCTAGGCAGAAACATCAATTAGTCAAAAGTCTTGTAGACACATATTTAGTATGTGTTTTGTGGCCTTATTTCAGAAACTTTCATTTTTAATTTTTTCAATAACCATGCATAACCCTTTATCGGGCGAGGAACCATATTTGGTAACTTAATCGCGCATTCAAACTGAGTCTCCCCTGCCTGTTTGCGTTGTCATATGAGCACATAGATTTCTCCTAGCCAATCAGTGAAGATCAGGCTACGTCACTGATAGTCACATGATGGCATCTGACCAATCAGAAGTTGCCCGGAGCATTTCAAACTTCAGTGTCGTTCCGGATATTGGAAAGTGAGGTTATGCGCTACTACATACTCCCACATCAGCGCTAATAACTTCAAAACAAAAAATTGTGAGTTGATGAAACTCATACATTCTATGGTTGAATAGTTGTGCAACATGTTGAGATAGGTGTTGTTTGCATAGATTTCTTGAAAGTATTGACATTTGTGGCATGAAAAATGGTGAGACCATATTTGATCATACGCCCTGTTCACGTAAGATTAGCGAATGTCCATATTTAGACATACGCCCTATGCGCATAGAAAAGCCATACTAGGGTATTTTTTCTACAAATAATGCATTATAACCACAGTCTATGATTATAACGTAGGACAATAGTATTTACTAGTGCATTGGATGTTATCACAGGTTTGAATAACATTATAAAGTGATCCAGTGGGAAACGTAACACATTTATGGACATTTTATATTGCCATAGATATTGAAATATGTGTGGTTTTGGTCAGTTTTATGACCTTTATAACAGTTTTTAATACTTATAATGATATTTTGCACTTCTTATTATATATTTACCCTTTATGTGTAAGTTTTATGCCCTTGAAACAGTTTTTATCATAATTAAATGCCATGTATTGGTGTTTTTTTTTTTTTACTGTAAGACTTATTACTGCTAAAATAAGTGGTACCACCAGTACTTGACCATACCAAAGATCAGTAGTACAGATCTTTTATAAATGTATACATTTATTTATAACATTTATAAATGCACAAATGTGCATTTATAAAATATGAATCATATTAGATGTTCTTAGGAGCACAAACCATAAATGAATACTGTATAAATGAATGAGTATTTGTAAAAATACTATTATTTGTATAAATTAATTCCTAATAATAATTAAATTTAAAATGTTCCTAATAATAATTTAAAATGTTACTAAATAAATATTAATATGTTTATAATGTTTAGAATGTTCTAATTCTGATTCTGATTCTGATAAGCAACTGAAAAAAGCACAAATGTAAGGGCATGTCAAAACAGACAGTTTAAACCCATTTAAGCCCACCGGCAACTATAGTTGCCGCAGTGAATAGTTGTCAATTTCCTTTGGTAAGTGTTTTTCTAGATGTTATCTTTGATCTGTCTCAATTAGCCTGACTACGTCAGACTTCGTACTTCTGCTCAATTTCAGTTCGCTTCAGTACTCAGTCTGAGATAGCGAGCTGTCTATCAGTTTTCCTCCGGCCTGAAAACAGCCGGCCAATTAACAAACAGAGGGCGGGCTGAGAGCTGTGACGTAGACGCTGATTGTACCGTGGATGCGTAGATTTACTTCACATAATCTGCAAAAGTCGTTCACAGCCATGTTCACTCCGGTATTTCGCTCGATGGTTTTGTTTTTTGTTTCCAATGTGTTTACAGTGGAAGTTAGATGTGGCTGAGCCAGCGCATAACACACGTCATAACCAAACGTTATGTGATTGGCTTACGGGTAACCAATTATTTTAAACTTCAGACAAGCGTAATTTTCATGTTACTAATAAGTATTTTTTTTGTTGACATATCTATATCTACATAATCATGAAGGTCTCTAGAATCATCCAAACACAACAAATCTTACAAGAGATATATAGTTTTTTGTATACTTAGTCAAAAGTCCAAATGGCAACTATAGTTGCCGGTGGGCAAATGCCTTGTAAGTACATATCTCAGAGACCCCAGGCATCAAAATGTAATTTTGTAACAAAAAAAAACAAAAAAAAGAAGAATATATATATATATATATATATATATATTTTTTTTTTTTTTAACAAATGTAATTTTACTCCGTTTATTAATGTTTTTAGTCCACATTTGGAAATTTTTACTCCAAATTATATATATATATAAAATATTGTTTAAATGGGTTTTTTTTTTTTTTTTAAAGAAAGAAAATGTAAAATTCACCTTATAAAAGGCCAACATTTCCAAATTTCATTCATGGGGATAACATGGATAATTTGATATGATTTAGTGTAAGATTTTTTGCCCATATTTTGGAAAATGCAGTTTTAAAAAGCAGAGGTGGGTAGAGTATCCAAAAACTGTACTCAAGTAAAAGTACAAGTACTTACAGAAATATTTACTCAAAGTAAAAGTAAAAGTAATAATCTTAATAGTTACTTGAGTAAGAGTAAAAAAGTATCCAATGAAAAAACTACTCAAGTAGCTAGTTACTTCGGATCATATAGGCTATATATATGAAGACTTCAGATGCAAAAGCCTCTGAGTGCCATCTGAAACTTTCTTCTAAAACAAGCATTTTTATCAAGGATCTTCTTCTGTCTTCTTCTGTCTGTTCTCCAAAATATAATCAAATGTATATTTCTGCAAGCATGTTTAAACTGGTTAACTGTGTCTACGGCAGGCAAAGGCATTCGTTTTCAAGTCGAGTTCGCACGGTAATGATGGGTAATGTCATACTTTCTAGTAGTGCTATCATGGCGTAATAATCTTTTTGGTTGTAAAGTGAAATGAAATCGAATATATTGTCCTGGGGAATCATTCATTCACAGACAGCTTACGAAGATGTTCAACTAATAAAGATCTTCATCGCTGGCAAAAATATGATGCATTTGAAGATTTGCTCTCATTTGACTGTACTATACCCAGCAAACATGCTCCTTTGGGGCCCGAATGGGGCCCTTGCGGGCAGCCCACTGTGGGCCCAGATACCGGCGTGAAATGCGGGGCACATGTGGGCCCCACACTATGGGGCCCAGGTGGGGCCCCATCGGGACAGCCCAAAGTGTGGGCTGACTGTGGGCTAGCCCACACTAAGTAGAGTGGGCCCCCATTGGGGCCAGTTGTGGGCCCACAGCAAACCCCTTAGGGTCCCGTGTGGGACCACTGTGGGCCCAGATACCAGCGTAAAATGCGGGGCACATGTGGGCCCCACACTATGGGGCCCAGGTAGGGCCCCATCGGGACAGCCCAAAGTGTGGGCTGACTGTGGGCTGGCCCACACTAAGTAGAGTGGGCCCCCATTGGGACCAGTTGTGGGCCCACAGCAAGCCCACGCTGTGGGCAAAGTGTGGGTATACTGTGGGTACATTGGGTTAAGTGTGGGCATACTGTGGGAACACTGTAAAAAGTGTGGGCATACTGTGGGTACACTTGGAAAAGTGTGGGCATACTGTGGACAATGCAAAGATGTATTGTAATATACCTGTGGCCTTAACAAACAACAAGATTAGTTTGGTTGTACTTTGCATTTGCCACAATACATGCAAAATAATTGCACTTGTTGAAAGTTGAAGTATACATTATAAGTTATATGTTTCAAATAATTTCATTTATTCACAGTCATGTAAAATATATATATATATCTATATATATCTATATAAATATACACACAATACATTACCGTTCAAAAGTTTGGGGTCAGTAATTTTTTTTAAATACTTTTGAAAGAAATCCCTTCATCTCATCAAAGCTGCATTTATTTAATAAATACATTAAAAAGAGCAATATTCTGAAATATTGTTGCAACTTAAAATAACTGTTTTCTGTTTTAATCTATTTTACAAAGTAATTATTCCTGGGATGTTAAAAAATTATGTTAATAATTTATTACAGTAGCCAGCATCCAGTCGTCAGCATGTAAATCGTGGAAAAAAAATCAGGAACGTTTGAACAGAACTGTCAAAAGAGCAGCGTTTATTTTAAATAGATTTTGAGTCTTTTGTCTTCAGAGTCCTCAAGTCTTCTGGTTCTTCTGCTCCTTCCACCATCCCAGTCTCTTGCATTATGATTTAACAGGATCAGGATCAACCCCTTCGGATGCTGCGGCCTGGCTGTTTTTTGTGTCAGTTTTTTCTCTAAAGTGAGAAAAAAACAACAACAATTGAAATGTTAACATAAATTTTTTTACAAAAAAACAAAAACAAGGGTTGTTCCAAGTGTAATTTATATATGACTGGAGAAACCTGAGAATAATTTGAGTTCCGGAAAAATAGTTACAGGTGTTTATTATTATTAAAAACAAATTTAGGCGGTGTTGTTGAAAGAGAAACATACAGAGAGTGAACCAACTGAGGGCATGATGAAATAAGAGCATGAGAACAATTTATTAAAATTATCAACACAACGTAAAGAATAATTTTGTCAACTTGTACTCACACTCATGTCATTCCAAACCTGCATGATTTCTTCTGTGGAAGATGATATTTTGAAAAATGACTCAAAAAGTCAATGGGATCCAATGGGATTTTCATTGTATGAACAAAACAGATTAAACATAATTCAAAATATCTTCTTTTGCATTCCACAGAAAAAAGTAAATAATACATGTTTGGAACAACATGAAGAACAATCCTTTTAATGTCTTTATCAATAAATCATTGATACATTTAACTTGCAGCCTGAATATGTTATTTTTATTAAAAAAAATAGAGGGAATGTGTCTGACGGTCAAACGAGTACTTACACAGAAAAAGAGTGACCTGTGCCTGAGTGGCTCTTTTGGGTTTATTATTTAGCTGTTTGAGACACATCACAATTAAGGAAAAAAGAGAGAAGACAACTGAATATTAGTCAAATATTACATAAATCTATACAAATAAAAATGATTTTTTTTTCATCAGTGATTATTGACTAATTAATAGTCAATCTCTGGTCCTCGAAGTGCACTGTCTTGCAGTTTATGTTCAGACCTGATCAATCTCACTTGCTATTTTAACCAAAAGAGCTTGATTAGCTTGTCCAGGCGTGCTGGACCAGGGCTGGTGCTAAAGTCTGCAGGACAGTGGTCCTCAAGGGCCAGAGCTGAGGTCCCCTGCAAAATGTTCGGAACATGACTAGATCGATCACTTACAGCAGTGGTGTCCAGTCCTGGTCATGGAGGAGTTTAGCTCCAGCCTGTCTGTAGTGTCTGCTGATCCTGAAGACCTCGATCAACTGGTTCAGGTCTGCTTAACTGGGGTTGGAGCTCAATTCTGCAATCAGGATTAGATTGCAATAAATACTGAAAAGAGAGAGGACAAACAACATTTCAAATACAGTATTTAATGTTGATCTTAACTTTAAGATTAATAAATGCTGTAGAAGTAATTGTTCACTAATTGTTGGTTCATGTTAACTAAAGCTAACAAAATGAAACCTTATTATAAAGTGTTACCATTTATTAATAATGAGAGAGTTGGCCATACGAGTATAAAATGAATTAATAGGAATCTTAAACTGGTTCAAACTAGGCTACTGTATTGTATATTCATGTTAATACTAGGCACAACTGGCATTAAATAAATTAGTTTACTTTCATTCACACATTTGGAAATTGCCAGCAAAACCTTTACAATACTATCAAAATCTCTCATAATACTGTACACATACAATGTGATTAAAAGCCTAAATTACAGCACAAGTTAACCTGCCTCTAGCTAGTAACAGTTACCCCCAATTTCCACCAGATGCGTAACGGCTGCGGAACGGCTCCGCTGCGTGACAGCTCCGTGTTCCGTCGTCCGTCAATACCCACCAGGTCCGGATTTGTTGCGGAACGGCTGCGTCCATGACTGACAGCTGAAGTCACGAGGACCCACGAGATCTCGCTAATTCACGTATGATCGCGCGATATATAGTTTCTATAAACAGAACGTTATGAGGAATGGTATATTATGACGTTTTCAAGGTGTAGTGTAGGGAAATATGATCCGCCATGATCACGGTGTATTTTATTTAGAAAATTAACCGGATCTTTTATTTTGTTTTGGTTTGTTCTGTTTTTTTGCTCGACTTCCTGTCCTGCGCACTCTGCCCTGTAGTGCTGCGGAGCTCTCCGGCATCCGGCAAAAATAGAAGCTCTGCGTATCTGCTCCGGAGGGCTGCGGATCGCCGGAGTCGGAACGCAGCTGTACCGCATTCAGTGGAAATACACTCATTGACTTTAATGGAAACCTATTGACTCCGCCGCCGTGCCGGAGCCGTAACGCAGCCGTAACGCAGCCGGTGGAAATTGGGGGTGAGCTGCTACTGTTAAAGGAACACTCCACCGTTTTTTGAAATAGGGCTTATTCACATTCTTTCATACATTTAGATAGGTGGGTAAATGCATTTTTGTCTCAGTGCATGCATTGTTTTAGTTTGACAGGGTCGGCGCTAGCTTAGCTTAGCACAATGAATGGAATCCTTTGTTGCCAGCTAGCATGTCCTGAGTGAAAGTGATAAAAAGTTAAAAAAAAAACCCACGTAATTACCTCTTGTGGCCTGCGTATTCACAACGAGTACAAATAGCGATGCAGATTAACACTAGGTGATTTCTTAGGCAGATATTGACTTGGGACTATATTATGGGGAAGCACAGGCGAAGCACTGCTACTTAGGCGAAGCACTGCTACTTGGGCACAGAGATATCATGCAACACATGAAATCCCACGACTTCCGTCAACATACCGGTGTGAATAGTAGCTGCCTGGCTATTTTCCCAACAGTACATGAATGGCGATGAACATGGCTAATTTTGTGTGAGCCAGAACCATACCTATATATACAAGAGTTTACAGAAAAAGAGTGGAAATAGAACGACAGGAGGAGGTTGCGATCGCTCAACAGCCCGAGGACGTGAGGATGAGAGCCAACACGAACTGGTGGTGTGAATGTGGGGGAATATGCCGACTGAAATAGAGTGTCTGTGCTGTGGCGAGTGGGACAAGTTTCTGCCATCGATAACCAGGCTCAACGTGTCAGATCAAGATGAGCGTACCCGCAGTTGTGTCACAGCTACCGCGGATTTCACGGCGTTGATTCATCCGGCAGTACTCGATTTTTTTTTCCGGTGTGATAAAGTGAACTGGAAAAAACGCCCCACGCCGAATAGACCAAATGGACAGCTGTCCACAGAGTAAGTGATTATTTAAAACATGACACATGTATAGTAAACTGCTTGTAGCCTTCTCCTCTCTAGTAGTTATACTAAAACTCCTGAGTCAAAAGAACCAGGCTAACTCGGTGAGAGAAATATAGCTAACTTAGCCCTCAGTCATTTCATTTTACAGGTAATGATAACAGCGATTTTTATTTTAGTTTGGTTGTTCATGCTAAACAGGTTAAATTCAACATGAGGTTATACTAGAGGAGGCTAACGTTATTTGAACCGTAGTCTTCTCAGCTTCTCAGCATCTATCTTACAACCGAATAAAGACACAGATTAACATAAGGAAGAGTAATAAAAGACAACTTACATGTGCACTTTGTTCTGCCTGTGCTCTGAAAATAGATGGGATGGGGACAGCCGTATTTTTTCAGACGTAGTACCGTCTTTCTGGGCCCATATTCCATTTTTTCAAAGTAACTTAGTCCTCCGGTGCAAAATGCTCTTCGCAAACACGATACTGTTTGATTTTGTAGAGAAGCGTTGAAGTACAGATCTCCAGAGCAGCTAGCCATTTATTTCTCAGTTCCACATTCGATGGAATTCTGTGAAACATTACATTCATGTATGTCCTTTGCTTGTTCTCACAACCTTTTGCTACGCAGATAATTACCATGTTTGCTGTAACTGTAGCTGTAACTTCTCAAAAAAAACAATCCAAAAGCGAAGACACTCGGTGCAGGTCACGCGTGTTGTTCTTCTGTGTTTTGACTCGTTGCACACCGGTATGTTGACAGAAGTCGTGGGATTTCATGTGTTGCGTGATATCTCTGTGCCCAAGTAGCAGTGCTTCGCCTAAGTAGCCGTGCTTCGCCTGTGCTTCCCCATAATATAGTCCCAAGTCAATATCTGCCTAAGAAATCACCTAGTGTTAATCTGCATCGCTATTTGTACTCGTTGTGAATACGCAGGCCACAAGAAGTAATTATGTGGGTTTTAAAAAAAAATTTTTATCACTTTTACTCAGGACATGCTAGCTGGCAACAAAGGATTCCATTCATTGTGCTAAGCTAAGCTAGCGCCGACCCTGTCAAACTAAAACAATGCATGCACTGAGACAAAAATGCATTTACCCACCTATCTAAATGTATGAAAGAATATGAATAAGCCCTATTTCAAAAAACGGTGGAGTGTTCCTTTAACTTAACGGATGAGATGCTAGCGGACTTTTCCTGAAGACACTAAATCATTTCTATAAAGTAAATATTCAACGGAAGCGTGTCATTTACATGAAAGAATGTGTCAGAAGCATTTGTATGTACTATTTGTGTAAGTTTGGGGACTAAACTTACCTGAAAGTAGTGAAAACAACAGTGAGAGACGGAGTTACTGCTTGTGTCAGTTGAGCTGTAGTCCCGTTTCCATGGTAACGGCCTCCGCTCCAGTTCAAATGCGGCTCGAATGTTCAGCGCGAGCTCCCATTAAAACACGTAAAAGTCACGGAGCATTTACATAAACATAGAATTGATGGAGGGAATTATTTGATAATCAGATAAAATATCTTGAAAACTTTGGTTTGTTCCATTTGTTGCTATTTTAATAAAACCTGTTTAATTATAAACTCAGTGAGATCAATTATGCAACATAATAACTTAAAAATATCCATTAGGGAACGTTCTCTATAAGTTACTTTAAGGATATTCAAATAATAACCACCCTGCAACGTTCTGGGAACGTTATTTTATGGTTGCAAAATAATAACTTAAAAATAACCATTAGGAAACGTTCTCTATAAGTTATTTTTAGGTTATTTAAAAGTAACCACCCAGCAACGTTCTGGGAACACTATTTTATGGTTACATAAAAATAAAACCAAAAAAGAATGTTCCCCTAACGTTAGTATTTGGTTCCCAAAAAAATAACCAAACGGGAACCAAAAACTAACGTTAGGGGAATGTTCTGTGTTAACTGGGTGGTCTGTCTGACTTTATCAGTCTGTCTGGGAACAGCTGCAACAAGCAAACAGGTAAAGATAGTACTTGTCTTGCTATCTTGTTGACTGTGTGCAGTTTTAGTTAAGTATGGGATTGACTGTTGAATGAAATAACATTTATGACATTTTACAGGATCGTTAAAATAGTTTGATTAACCCTGAGCTTCTAATCTTAAAACAATGATTTAACTGTACTGTTATGGTGGGTTGCCCACAGTAAACCCTCATGGTGGCCCCACAGTGAAAAACAGCTATGGGCCTGCATGGGCTAACCCACTGGGGGCCTGTGTGGGTTTTCTGTGGGCAGTCCCACAGTGGGTTGCCCACAGTAAATCCTAATGGGGGCCCAAATGGGTAAAACTGCAATGGGCCCCGCATGGGCTAACCCACTGGGGGCCCGTGTGGGTTTTCTGTGGGCAGTCCCACAGTGGGTTGCCCACAGTAAATCCTAATGGGGGCCCAAATGGGTAAAACTGCAATGGGCCCCGCATGGGCTAACCCACTGGGGGTCCGTGTGGGTTTTCTGTGGGCAGTCCCACAGTGGGTTGCCCACAGTAAATCCTAATGGGGGCCCAAATGGGGGCCCAAATGGGAAAAACTGCTATGGGCCCCACATGGGCTAACCCACTGGGGGCCCGTGTGGGTTTTCTGTGGGCAGTCCCACAGTGGGTTGCCCACAGTAAATCCTAATGGGGGCCCAAATGGGTAAAACTGCAATGGGCCCCGCATGGGCTAACCCACTGGGGGCCTGTGTGGGTTTTCTGTGGGCAGTCCCACAGTGGGTTGCCCACAGTAAATCCTAATGGGGGCCCAAATGGGCAAAACTGCTATGGGCCCCACATGGGCTAACCCACTGGGGGCCCGTGTGGGTTTTCTATGGGCAGTCCCACAGTGGGCTCGCCCACAGTAAATCCTAATGGGGGCCCAAATGGGCAAAACTGCTATGGGCCCCACATGGGCTAACCCACTGGGGGCCCGTGTGGGTTTTCTGTGGGCAGTCCCACAGTGGGCTTGCCCACAGAAAGCCCACATGGGGCCCGAAAGGGTTTGCCCTTGCCCACACTGTCCCACAGAAAACCCACACTTACCCACAGTGGGCCCACACTGGCATGTTTGCTGGGTAGGTCCACGGCCACTTCATCCAACGCACCTGATGTTCTTAAATCTTCCCGTTACGACTCTGAGTCGAGTGTGAATTGAAATCGCTCCTGACGATTCAGTGCGTGCAGGAACTGAACAGATCATTCAAACTGATTCGCGAACTGATTTAGACAGATCTGCCAACTTGTTTGATGAAGTCTTTGAACAGAATCGACTCAAAAGAGTGATTAATTTGTGAATTGAGCATAGCTCAAGCCCAGAAAAAAGATACATCGCGCTTGGAATAAACTACGCAGCCATTTAACAACACATATTGCATTAAAATAAAGTAATGAGAGGAACGTTGCCCAACGTAACGAAGTAAAAGTACAGTTTTTTCATTAGAAATGTACTCGAGTTAACCCTCTGAGGTCTAAGGGCATTTTTTCACTTTTTCTTCGATTTTACATATCTTATTAAATTCACCTTTTAATTCAATTACATAACATAATCCCATGTGTTTTATATCAAAATGTGCAGAGAAAACCCAGCTATCTTACTGATGAGCTCATCAGTTGTCCAAGAGCATTGTGTAAAGAGAGAGAGAGGGATAATTTGGCTTTAAAAGGTGAAAAATATAAGTCCGATTTTTTAAATTCTTCTAATCTCTTGTGGAAACTGTTTTATGGTGTTTAATAACCCCTTGTTCGGGTCCTAAATATAGACACCTTCTACCTTATTTTGTTTATTCTCAGGTTAGGTAAAGTCAGTCGAATTCGTTCTAAACAATAAGTACATAAATTTCCATACTTACAATTCAGTCGAAAGACTGCTCCGTGGTTTAGTTCAGCTCAATCTTTTGTAAAACAGAGACTTAAGGCAGGCGAGCTTCTTAATTTAAATTAGATGTATTTTTTTATTAAATACAGGTTAACTAGTTTACATAAAAGGTACTAATATATAAAATAAAAATAAAAGTAAATCAAAATCAAATAATTTGCAAGCTTTCATCTTCATGAGGCGCAATGGCAAGGCATCTAACACCGGAAAGGCCGTCCTTGGTGAACCAGCGTCTCTTTGACATTCCTTACAATACTTTTTATAGTCCACACGCCCTCCGCACAGATTCAGTCCTTTACAGACAATCTGTCCAATCCGAAGTCTTGAACTGTCCTCCATTCTGGAAACCCCCTTGCAAACTCCATATATAAAGCTCTTTCCTTTGTTCTCCTTTGCTTGCTGTTCTGGACCCTCTGCCTTTCTCCTGCGTATCATGCTCCTCATCAAACGGGTAATGCTTGCCATTTCTACTTTGCTAAGATACATGCTTTTTACTGCTTAGTGTTACTTCTATCTACTGATTAAATGTTTTACTATGAGTACATCATTGTCGTTTCTTGCATGCATTACTACAATAAAAGGTTAATACAAAAACAAGTTGTGATGTCTTTCTTAATAAAACAGATTCATAATAAAGACTTTTATAACACAAGTTGTGGTGTCCTTCTTAATAAAACAGATTCTCAATAAAGACTTTTACAAAACCAGTTGCAGTGTCTTTCTTATACAACACTCTTTCTTACTAAATCATAAACTTGGTTAATAACATACATGAGCTTATACATGAAAGTCATTGGTTAATACAGAATAAATTGCATATATATTCCACTTACAAAGTTACAATTGTGGATAATATAATCTCAGCCTATATATATGAGGCATTATAAAAGAAAAAATTGCATGTTCACCTAACAAAACATACCATTACCCATGTGGACGAATTATTTTGGTCCTTGATATGGGTTTCCCAAAGTCTTAGGGTCACAAAAGTAGTGTAATATATGAATTAAATAGTAGATAATGAATAATAATTGTCTAAAGTGAGGTATGGGACCTCTTGGCTGGCCGGTTTGGTGATGATGGTTGCTGTGTAAGGGCTGGTGGTGACTTTGGTGGTGACTCATCTTCTTCTTACTTTTCCTCTTCTTTATAGATTTTACTTTTTCTTTCGCTGACTTTTTTACTCTTTCTCTCTCCATGTCAGCTTGGTATTTTCCTCACTGTGAGGAGATGGGAGGGTACTTAGGGATTTCAACCGCATCTATTCACAAAAAATGCAGACAGGCAAGCTAGCCCACCAATCACGCAAGGTGAACGGCATCTTGTCTTCCCTCTTGCTCTCTGTATGAGTCACGTACGATCTCGCGACAATAAGGACGTTGAAGCTGAGAATCTATCGATTACGGCAAAATCAGAACCATTTATGTGTGCTGCACAATCGCGGAAATATTAATAGAAACATTTAGTAAACATCGAGTTGACGTGCCCGCGCATCCGACCTCAGGGGGTTAAAGTAAAAGTACCCACATTCAAATCTACTCTTAAAAGTAAAATTTTTCCAAAAAAAATACTCAAGTAAATGTAACGAAGTAAATGTAGATCATAATATGTAGATATGAATACAACTGGAAAAACTTGTGAAAAGATGTATTTCAGTGTCAAATAGTAAATAGTGGAGCTCTTCAGCCATCTACTGGTTAAAGTGATAATTTGTTACTTTTAAAACTGCATTTTCCAAAGGATGGGCAAAAATCATTCACTAAACCATGTAAAATTATCCATGTTATCCCCATGAATGAAAGTTAGAAATGTGGGCCAAAAAGACCCTGAACAGCACACAGGGGTTAAAAAAATGGATTTGTTGTTTGTTGTGTTTTCATATTCAAGAGATTATAAGATAGATGCAGCTTTTTTGGGTTCACATCAAATTCTTTTCGACTTTTATACATAATAAATTTGTTTATGAATAAAGATTGATCTGTTGAAAGCAGTTATTTTGAGATAGATGCCAAATGTTCTCCTCCTATTCATATTTTACATTGAGGGGGTGCATACAACATATTTGCCCACCGTCAACTATAGTTGCCGCACATTCAAATACGATTTTCAAGAAAAAAAACCTGGGGAAAATAAATGCAGAACATGTTCACATAGGACACTATTAACACAACTATATGCATGAAACCATTCAGAAAAATTTGGGCACAAATGGGTTAAGAATTCTGTTGTGTCTCTTGAACTCTTCTATCTCCTGGCTCATTCTGTCTGCCTTCTCCTTAAAGCCTTTCTCCAGCAGATCAGCCTGCTCCCTCAGTTTACTGTCCATGGCACGCTCAACCTCCTCTCTCTGGAGCCTCATCTCCTCATCTATCTTCTCCTTCATCTGTCTCATCCTCTCTTCGTTACTCAGTCTCTCTGCTTCCATCACTTCGAGTTGTCGCTGCTTCTCTTCTTCAACTATGATTTTCTGCTCCAGGAGGGCTGCTTTCTTTGTTTCCTCTGGTCATTCATTGAAAAAAAGAGAAAGAGGGAAACAGATGATTAAAAAACAGAGAATAGACCCAAACAATTAAATTATGGGCTTTTTACACTTTTACTGTAAAGGAGGAGACTTTATTATATATTAATATGGGTAATATATTTTAAATATGATTCATTGTCCAATACTGAAATACTCTCCTATAATAAAATACTCTGTAAATGCTTCTAAACATACTAATGGACACTTGTAGAAGAACACTTGGATATTTACTAAAAGAGTTTTCATTTTCCATAACATAAAACTGAATTATGCTAATGTACATTTTTGACATTTGCTAATATAGTTCTGGCCTTAAATGAGTTAGAACCATTAAAATAAAGCTAGAAGAGCATGTGGTTATCTAGTTCCCATTTATCTTGATTAATAGTGATAATCAGTTTAATGGTTATTGCAGTGTGAAATTCTTGGAACTTTGAAACAGCTGTTTACATCTTGTTCATGTCTCCGTGTTCATTTGGTGACCTAAAGGACTAAAACCCTCTTTGTAACGGATCGACTAGTGGCAAGTTTGGGAACTATACGGTTATTATATACGGTACCCACACGTGTGTCTTTTAGTCCTGTATAGTACGTATAGTCATCCCTGATTGGTCTTAACCCCAGTGACGGGTAGGTTTAGGGGCGGGGTTAGGGGTAGGCCATCGTATGATTGGTCTTAACCCCAGTGACGGGTAGGTTTAGGGGCGGGGTTAGGGGTAGGCCAACGTGTGGTCCGGATAACCGTATAGTACCCAAGTTTGTAGAACCCAAGTGCAGTTTATTTACAAAACGTGATCAAACATAAAACAAAGACAACAAGAACATAGACAAGGACATGGTGCTCACCAACAATGGTTACAGGGAAACAATACTTGACAAAGACACATGGCAAACATGAGGGCTTAAATGCACACAAGACTTATGACTGAACAAGATACACCTGTGTAATGACTGATACCAAATCAGACACAATTATTTGGTACATGTACCATAAAAACCTTCGAACTTCACTCTGGGATGTGGTCCCATCCCCCAAACCGGGGCAAGAAGGTCTTCTCGTTACCATGGCCACGATCAGATAAGTTAGTTTTATGACCCGTAGCAATGTGAATAGGGTCCTGCTACAAAACCTACAGACGTTAGAACAGACTCTCCTGCATTCATTTATTGATGAACTGATTAACATGAAATTAACATGCATTCCAGAACATTTTGTGAATGATTTACTGTCGTGTGTTGTGTCTTTTAATACTATTCTCTGTGATACTATTATCTCTTTGATACTATGTATTTTATTACAGGACCAACGGTCAATGTAACCCCACTTATTCCATGTTTGGTCTCTATAAATTGGTACTTTGAAGATTGAAATGATTGTGTACATGATATGCTGATAGCTGTGCAACATATTAATGTGACAAGAATCTTTCTTAGTTTGATGGGGGGCCCAACAGGCCTGAGCAACGCCTGCCATGCTTTCATACTCCTTAAAAGGGAGTCAGACTTTCCTTCAATCCATGGACAATGATCAACTCCTGGCCTTCTCGGCACTTCAGGATGCTCAGCAGGCTTCGACTCACAACAGCCATGTGTTCAATGCCACCATGCAAGCTTCGACCCACAACAGCGTCGAAACCACCATGCCAGTCATCCTCATCTTCTCTATCAAGCAGAGAAGTAAACGATGGCAACTTGCACCAGTGGCTTTTGACACTCAAGGACCCATCAACGACCTCCAATTTCAACCACCTCAAGAATTTTATCCACTGCAACTGACCATGCAAGTATCAATTTAATGAGGTGCTCTGAAATAATCTGATGGTTCTTTCTTTTTTTATGCTTAAATAGATCTTTTCCATAGTTCTATTTCCTCCTTCCAGTTCCATAACATTCATCACTTTACCTATGCATGTATGTATGGATGAATGTATGTATGTTTGTTTGTTTAGTTTAGTTATGTTTGTGATTTAGTTAATAATTAATTAATTCATTACATATATATAGCGCTTTTCTCGGCACTCAAAGCACTTTACATAGAAGGGGGGAATCTCCTCCTCAACCACCACCAATGTGCAGCATCCACTTGGATGATGCGACGGCAGCCATATTGCGCCAGAACGCCCACCACACACCAGCTTACTGGTGGAGAGGAGACAGTGATGAAGCCAATCAGTATATGAGGATGATATGATGGACAGAAGCCACTGAGCAAATTTGGATTTTTAATGACCACAGAGAGTCAGGACCTCGGTTTTACGTCTCATCCGAAGGACGGTGCTCTTTGACAGTATAGTGTCCCCATCACTATACTGGGGCATTAGGACTCACACAGACCACAGGGTG
The DNA here is from genome assembly GCA_021464565.1 of Rutilus rutilus. Taxonomy (NCBI): domain Eukaryota; kingdom Metazoa; phylum Chordata; class Actinopteri; order Cypriniformes; family Leuciscidae; genus Rutilus; species Rutilus rutilus. The sequence goes on along the minus strand of JAJAQA010000005.1, from coordinate 13,842,617 downwards.
AGCACCCCCTGCTGGCCTCACTAACACCTCTTCCAGCAGCAACCTGGTTTTCTCAGGAAGTCTCCCATCCAGGTACTAACCAGGCTCAGCCCTGCTTAGCTTCAGTGGGCAACCGGTCTTGGGCTACAGGGTGACATGGCTGCTGACAAAATAAAACTTGTGCACAATTATGCATTTGGTTTCTGATTCTCTGTTTGCATACAAAGTCCCTTTTACGATCTTAATCTTGTTACATGCTCTAAGTGCTGTACAAGCTAAAGAATAATTATTTTTCAGTGACCATGAAAGATACACTTTTCTTAGAATAAATGAATAATCAAAGAGTTCATTGGAACTGATTAATTGATTGTAATATTAATTTGGCTTACCTCAAAGTTAATCTAATTAGCTGACCCAAATATTAATAATTAATCATAATTGGTAATTATGGATTATTATTAATATTTCCCCTTTGAGCTAATATCATTACACCTGTGCACAATGAAACAATACAACAATGAACACATGGCAGGATCACATGAGGGCCAGGGAATCAGATGACTAGACATGAAACATGACTGACATGAAACAAAATCACAAGAAGACATGACATTCTTTCAAAGGAATCAGGTAAGAGATTACAAACAGGGACATTTTAATTTAAAAGTTTAACACTCACTCTTAATCTTTTTGTCTTTCTTAGACAGCTCTTTGTCAGCCTGCAGAATAGTTTCTGATTCCACAGACTTCTGCTTCAGAAACTCCTCCATGACCTCTTCAGCCTTGTGAAACAAAAAGTTTGATAATTACAATGATGACACATTAAAAAAGTTTGATAATTACAATGATGACACATTAAATTGATCATATTCCTTTGATGTTGTGTAATATGGACAAGACCTTGACTTCTTTAATGGCCTGGTTGTTATATTTCTTCACAATGTCCTCCAGATCCTTGCAGAAGAGATTATAACCGCCAGGTCTGGTATAGAAGCCCCGCTTGAGTTTTTCTGTCATTGGTACCGAGAAGGATGACAAGAGATCCTCACATCGTCTCTTTGAAGCTTGCTCGTTTTGGCACATGTATTCATCAAAGAGTTTATTAACCTTTTCCTAAAAACATAATATGTACCTTGTAAGTAGCAGTTTAATAATGTGTTCAAGGACATTTCATTAATTAATGCTTCTTAAAGCTGAGAGAGGCTGCATTCTTCCTAGACCAGCAATTCTGAGGTTTGTAGGCTAGAGTCCTCCTCAGCATTGAATGCTAGATTGAGATGGTCAAGGTTTCTTCCCTCAATATCTGTCACATAATGAAAAATTATTTTTGAAAAATATTTGTAATGTTTACATTAACTGACTTCTATTTACTCATTACTACTGTGGTGGAGTAATCAAGTACTCGAGTAAAGGTAAAGATACCCATATAAAATATTACTCCAGTAAAAGTACAACAGTACACGATTTTTTATGTACTGATCAACAAACCATGTTTACTATTTAATATATTCAATATGCACTAGTCAATATGAATGATTACAGCAGACATTTTAATATGTATTGATATGCAAATAAGCAGTTTAAAAATATATATATTTTATTACCAAAAGTTCTATTACACTGCACTTAAATACTAAAATATATGGAGTTAACTAAGGTTCGGGAGCGGTCCCACGCCTAAACCAGTCACTTGACTTCTCAAAACCTTCTTATATCGGGCCGCCCCTTACAGTGCTGTTTGGCTCTTTCTCTCGAAGTTCACTCACTACGGATTCAGAGATACAGATTAACTCACCCGATTCAGATGACGATCGTTCGATTTCAATTCTATACCCCATCAAGGATTATCTCACATCTCACCTTCAGTGCTTCCGGAAACAGAAAATATGTCACTCTCAGTCACCTGTGACGTCACGAGACATTCTCCTCCACAACAGCATCAGACTGCAGTTCTAGCTCCCCCTAGTGGCATCCAAGCTATATTTCCACCGGCACTTGCTCCATCTCATCTTTCTCTAAGAATTCATCATTCTTTTCTTCTCTGTGCTTACAATTTGCACAGAAATGCCAGCAACATACATCATTCATCCCAACATCCATTCCTCTACATCTCCTTCAATTCACAGCAATACATTTAAAGGAGTCATAATGTAGAAATTTCACTTTTCCACGAGAATCAATGTATGTTATGATTGCATAATGATTGTACACTGGCCGGGAAGCCGATATTTAAAAGTGAAGCGTTTGTTTACCTCAGGGTTTGTAAAATAGGCCACGTGCACGCGCACGAAAAAACGAGATTTTGATTTCTTCCCCTTCTTGACGTCAAGACGGGGGAGGATATACCAAATATGGACACCGCAAACCTATGCCGCGGGAAGCCCGCCCCTCTCCCCCTCAGATTCAGTTTAGTCGACTCGAGAAAGATGGAGAAACCGAGTGTAGCTTACACTTGAGATGCTCTGTGGGTGACTGCCACAAACAACATGCAAATGTGTTTTATCTACCAAAAACGGACGAAACTATCAGGGAACAGTGGATGAAATTCATTTTTAATGACGCTGTCCCAACAACTCTTTCAAGTGGCGTATCGTTAGGTGTGTGTGCTAAACATTTTACACCGGAATCTTTTACAAATTTGGGGCAATATCAGGCGAACTTGGCCTCGAAGCTCCGTTTGGGAAAAGGTGCCATCCCAACCATCAGGGACTTGCCAGAAATTGAAAAGGTAAGACTGTGTTTTTATTGCTCTACTGTGGTTAACAAATAGCAGCTAACAGCTAATGCGGCTATTGTATGTAACGTTACCTTCGAGGTAAACACGGGGAATGGACTCTACGAATGCTAGCCACATCTTTCGACTTTGTTTTACACTAGCAGCTACAGTAGTGACGGTACAGGAGTCCATGCTCAGTGGCTAAAACTGTTTAAATGCAAGTATAACATCACGTTGCATGTCTAAAGAAGAAACATATTGAATGTCTAAATAACCACAACGTGAAACAAGGCAAAAACACCACATGATAGTAAAAATCTCAAAACCACTGTAAGCTGATAAAAAAAAAAAAAAAACTACATCTCCGTTAATGTAATCTACATTAAATAAAAGGTAAATTTATGTGGGAGAAAATAGCAACACACGTTTTTGCTCGAACTGATGTTAATGTATGTCTCAGTCAAAATGATTGTCTTTACCATTCAGAGACATCTTGATGTAGACGTGCATCCAACAACTCTACATCTTCCCTTTCCAGCTCTGGTTCAGAGTCCGGCTCAAACATGTACGGTTGAATCCCATATGTCGCGGCCGGGTCGGGTTCTGACAACTTGCGCCATGTCAGTTTGTAATGATGCTGAAGTTACCTGCGGTGTCAACCCCCCTCCTTCCTGCAACCAATCAACGCGCCCCTCATTTGCATTATTATAATGACCGTCCACGACAGCCAAAACATCGCATCAGATCTCGCGAGACAATAATGCCTTTAGAAATAAGGGTCTGAGGGGCTCTGTGGTGATTTTTTTTCCACTTTTCTTTTTTAGAAGTGCCTGAAAGACTATAATAGAGCATTGGGTACCAAAGTTAAAACAACATTATGACTCCTTTAAACATTTACTCCAATATTTCTCAATCTATTTATTTATCCACCCCTCCCTCATCACTCCATCCATTCATCCACCCATTCATTCTTTCCATCCGTCCCTTCATATGTCCCTCCACCCCTCTATCCATCCCTTCATCCATCCATCCCTTCATCCATCCTTCATCCTTTTCTCCATTCATTCTAATGAATACATGTTTGTTAAAGCTGCAGTCCGTAGTTTTTCTACGGAGAAACTTTTTCTATCTCTGTTCGGAATCTGCAATTGCAGTTATTTGCGGAATTATCAACTTTACGTGGGTTGTGTCTCGGCACAGCACATCGCGGATGAATCCAATGTTTTGAGGAGAATGTGTGGCTGGTGATACTATCATTCGGAATTACAGATTCTACTTTTTGGAAGTATGACCAACATAAGAATTTTCACCGGAAAATGTTCTGAACAAGTAAGTAACATCCACTTTTGTTCTGACCAACTAAAAAAAGCATTGCAGTAAATCGCGCTGATTAAATCTAACGATCGCTTATCATATCACCTGAAACCATGCAAATCATACTTTGTTCTTAAATTGTTAATGTTAACAACATCAGCATTGCGTGACTACATTTAATGCCCTTCCGATATTTATCCTTGTTTTCGCATGGGCCGGTTGCGGTCTCTTTCTTTCTCCTAAGTCTGAAGTCTTTCACGTTTTACAACGGGTGAATCTCCAGTTGTCACTGGTGATTGTCGTTTGAACCTTTCTGGATCCGCCATCAAATTGATAAGTTTAATTATATCAAGTGCTGTGAGAAAAGGCTATAAATCTCCACCTCCAACATCCTCACACGTAATATAGCCTACTAGCCGAGACACCTTCTTTTTGTGTACAGATGTGACGTAATGACGCAAAGACATGCTCAAATTTCCCGTGGAAATCCACCAGTACCACTGGAATTAAAAACATTATTACAAGCTTACCGTTTTGAATCGAGCTAAAGCAAGCAGATAGTTTTGAACACTGGCTGGTTATGTATTTACTGCAGCTTTAACAAACGATTATGACACAGAAATCATCTCGGTTACGTATGTAACCCTTGTTCCTTGAGTAGGGAACGGAGACGTTATGTCAGTGACGACGAATGGGGTTTCGCTTAGAAAGCCTGTCATCTTCGAGTATATAAAACGAGCCAATGGCAATGAAATGCCATGGGTCTGCGGAATTTGCATAGCGTAACTCCGCCCCACTCTGTGGGTATATAAGGAAGTACGCCGGCAACATGCAGATATGTCTTCGCTGAGGAGCCGAGACTGAACTCAGGCGTTCCAGCGGTACAGCGGAAGTGGCAGTAAGATGTAACATCTCCGTTCCCTACTCAGGGAACGAGGGTTACATACGTAACCGAGATATTCCCTTTCGTGGTTACTACGAGTTACGTCAGTGACGACGAATGGGGTTCCCAGTCTAATCACGGCACCTCGGCTGTCTTCCAGTGCCCTGCGTAAGTCTGAGCTCCCTGTCGTGAGACTGGCATGGACGAAGGAGTCCTACTTAACACAGGAATACCAAGGTACACTGGGAAGCATATCTCAGCGGAAATATGCAATTATGCCCAGCCCGAAGGGGGGTACTTGGAATACACATATGACCCCGAGGGGCTGCATATGGAGTATCACTGGGGTGTCCAGCCTCAGGTGGAATATTTCAACCCCAGGGGTGGCAAGGTGGCTTGCCGAGGGGAGAGACACATGTTCAGAGAGGCTTACAGTGGAAATACACATGTGGGGGTTGCCCAGAGGGGGAACAATGCACATGGAGGCACCTAGCCAAGCGCAAAAGCTGCCGGTGGCAAAACTCTGGCGTTGACATCAACAGTGCTGGAGGAAACTCAGGGCTTATGAGGCTTACCTGAGTAAAATATCGCACGTATCCTGTCCGTGGAGAGAAATGGCGAGCAAGCGAAGACACCTGAGCAGAATCTAGTACCAGCTGGTTGAAGCGAGTACATGAGAAGAAACTGGCTCCACTCGGAGATTGTAGAATCTCGCGAATGTGTTAGGTGTCGCCCAGCCTGCAGGTCTGCAGATGTCTGTTAGCGAGGCGCCATGCGCTAGAGCCCAAGAGGATGCCACACTCCGGGTGGAGTGGACCGTCACACCAAGGGGGCACGGTCGACCTTGCTGCTGGTATGCCAAAGCAATGGCGTCCACTATCCAGTGGGACAACCTTTGCTTGGAGAGAGCCTTTCCCTACAGCTTCCCACCATAACAGAAAAAGAGCTGGTCTTGCAGGAAGCAAAGCACGACACTGATTGGGCATTTCTTGGGATCTTGTTGTTTAGAAGAACACCAGTTGACGAAGAGGTTCCACTTCAACGCATAGGCATGTCTCGTGGACGATGCTCTAGCGGAAGTGATGGTAGCCACCACTGCTGGTGGTAGGGTACTCAAACCTGCCTCCCACGAGGGTGCCATAGGGTTCCCCGTCCCTGAGAAAGCTTGCCCTCGGTCAGGGAATAATACAGGTCGTAGTGTGAAGAGACGTGGGAGGTAAACAGATCTACCTGTGCGTCCCCGAAATGATCCCAAATCAGCTGAACCGTCTGGGGATAGAGTCTCCATTCTCCAGGGAGAGGCCGAAGCCGAGACAGCTCGTCGGCCGCTTCAGGTCTCCCGGGATATAAATGGCTCGAAGCGACCTCATATGCTTCTGACTCCATATGAGGAGGTGGCGGGCGAGTTGCGACATACGGTGGGAGCGCAGACCACCTTGTTGGTTGATGTACGCTACTGTCGCGGTATTGTCTGATCGGACTAGTACATGCTGACCCCTGAGCAACGCACGGAAGCAGTGCAGGGCGAGACGTACAGCCAGCAACTCGAGGCAATTGACATGCCAAAGGCGCTGGGGTCTTGTCCAGGAGCCCGCGGCAGCATGTCCATTGCACATGGCATCCCAGCCCGTGGTGGAGGCATCTGTCAATACAACAACATGCCTGGAAACTCGTTCTAAGGGCACTCCGGCCCGTAGAAAACTGAGGTTCGTCCACGGGGTGAAGGTCTGACGGCAGGTCGGAGTCACTGGTAAGCTGCACGCACATGGCGACCGAGTCGATTTCCATACCGAAAAAATACATCCTCTGCACGGGGCAGAGTTTGCTCTTCTCCAAGTTGACCCGAAGGCCCAGATGAGCTAGGTGCCGGAGCACTAGGTCCCTGTGTTCGCAAACCTGGTCTCGAAAGTGAGCTAGGATCAGCCAGTCATCGAGATAGTTCAGGATGCGAACCCCGTGTTCCCGTAGAGGAATAAGGGCTGCCTCGACGACTTTCGTGAAGACAGGGCTAGCCCGAAAGGGAGAACCGCGTACTGGTATGCGTGACACTTGAAAGCAAACCGTAGGAACGGTCTGTGTCGAGGAAGAATGGAGACATGGAAGTAGGCGTCCTTCAGGTCAATCGCTGCAAACCAATCCTGCGGCCGCACGCATTCGAAAATGCGTTTGGCTGTGAGCATCTTGAACGGCATCCTGTGAAGGGAGCGGTTCAAGACGCGCAGGTCCAGGATTGGTCGTAACCCACCGGATTTCTTCGGTACAATGAAGTAGGGGCTGTAGATGCCGGACTTCATTTCGGCTGGAGGGACAATCTCCATCGCACCCTACGCCAGTAGGGTGGCGACCTCCGCTCTCATGACAGGGGCATTGCCACCGACCATAGTGAAGCGGACTCCCCTGAAGCGGGGAGGAGATCGCATGAACTGAATCGCGTAGCCGAGCCTGATGGTCCTCGCGACCCAGCGGGACAGTCTGGGAAGCTCTAGCCAGGCTCCCAAGAACTGTACCAGCAGGGTCATGCGGACCACAGACGTACCCTCGGTGGTGCAGCGAGGCGGGATGACCAGCCCAGGAGTGGGTGGCATAGCGGCCCGGTGTGGGAGCACGATCATTAGCCGCATCCTGCCAGAGTAGGCCAGGGGAGGACCAGCGTCCCACGGGGGCGTGCTCTGGCAGGGGTCTGGCGACACAGGGGGACGAGAGTGGCGAGGCTTGTGAGCGGCAGGCACCGTCATCCGAGAACTCTGTGTGCTCAGAGATGGGTGTGTCAGTTCTTTCTTTAACCAAAGTAGGGTGCTGCCCGTCCAACGACGGGATTCGGAAAACCAAGGATTCTCCCCCGGGGGAAGGAGCGGCCCTGCTACCGTCTCCTGAAAAGAACTGATGGCCATCTCTGAGCAGCCCGTCTCAGGAGCGCCGCTTTGCCTGGCATTTAGCGGGGCGCGGGGCGGGAGAGGGCTGTGGCCCCTTCCTGCGGTTTCCTCCACAACGCGGCCCGGGTGAAGGCTGCTGGGGCCGTGCGGGAGGGGCGGGAGCCGCAGGAGGGCGCCCTCGGCGGCGAGCAGACTGAGGCCCCTGTGCCAACAGCTGGGTGGAGGCAGCAGCGGGCCGTCGGGGCAGGACATGTTTTAAAGCCTCAGTCTGCTTCTGAGCAGTCAGGAACTGCTGGGCAAAGTCCTCGACTGCACCGCCGAAGAGGCCAGCCTGGGATATGGGGATGTCGAGGAACCGGGTTCGCTCGGCCTCCCGCATATCGGCCAGGTTGAGCCACAGGTGTCGCTCCTGGACCACACATGTGGACATCACCTGTCCCAGGGAGCGTGCGGTCACCTTCGTCGCTCGGAGAGCAAGGTCGGTGGCGACACGCAGCTCATCAAAGAGCCCTGGGTCAGTCCTCCCCTCGTGCATGTCCCTGAGCATCTGGGCCTGGTAGACCTGCAGAGTGGCCATGGCATGCAGTGAGGAGGCTGCCAGCCCCGCAGCTCTGTAGGCCTACGCCACAAGGGTGGAGGAGAACCTACAGGCCTTAGGGTCGCCTCGGGAAGAAGCACTCTGCGGACACAGTTGCATGGCAACAGAGTGTTCAACCAGGGGAACCCCCAGTGTACCCTTTGGCAGCCGCCTGATCGAGAGGAGGCAAGGCGGAGAAGGTCGCCGAGCAATCACGGGAAGACAGGGGTGCCTTCCAGGACCTCGTGACCTCCTCATGCACGTCCGGGAAGAATGGCATTGGGGTTGGACCGCACCCAAATAACAATAATCCAGCCGAGAGCGCACTGGACTGGGTGGCGGAGACCACTCGAGGCCAATGGCCGCGGCTGCCCGGGAAAGCATGACCGTCAGCTCGGTATCAGACTCGGACAATGCTGGCACACCCGAAGGCGGCAGCACAGCCGAATCCTCACTTCCTGAGGACTCATGCCCACCTTGACATTACATCTTCCTCTGGAGCGCCGAAAGAGACCCGCGGCATGCCGAGAGACGCTCTCGGGTTGCGCTGTGCAAGAGGGGGGTATGAAGCATGGAATAGTCGGCGCTTTGTTCCACACCGTCACCCTCAGGTCACCCTGGCCGCCAGCCGAAGTACCAGCTCTCGCAGAGCTTGTAGATCGGGGTGCGGATGAGGGGACTCTGCCTCGATCGAGGTCATTGAGTCTCGACCGCAACAGCGTGATGGTCATGTTCCCGCAATGGGAACATGACTCATCCACAAACGCTGCCTTAGCGTGGTCAACGCCCAGACACGCAAGACAGCGATTGTGCCCATCAGAGTCAGATATAACGCGACCGCAACCAGAAGTGCACGGGCGAGGCATCTTTAAAAAGACGTGCAGCGTGCAATGCTCTTTTGTGAAAGGAGATTTCTCCACAGAGTGTTGAAGCGACCAGTGAGATGAACACACAAACACTGCACAGATAAGCAGGGAATGTGCAATCGCTGGAGAGAGGCTCGTCTTGAAGAGTAATATAGAGATGAACTCAGAATTGGCTGTGGAGTGAAGTGAATGAACTTGGCTCCGAAGCGAAAACATATCTGCATGTTTCCGGCGTACTTCCTTATATACCCACAGAGTGGGGCGGAGTTACGCTATGCAAATTCCGTAGACCCATGGCATTTCATTGCCATTGGCTCGTTTTATATACTCGAAGATGACAGGCTTTCTAAGCGAAACCCCATTCGTCGTCACTGACGTAACTCGTAGTGACCACGAAAGGGAACATAGTATTCCATCCATCCATCCATTTACCATCCATCCATCCATCCATCATGTGACCTCTATCCATCCATCCATCCATCCATGCATCCATCCATCCATCGTGTGACCTCCATCCACCCATCATGTGACCTTCATCCATCCACCCATCGTGTGACCTCAATCCATCCATCCATTCATCCATCGTGTGACCTCCATCCATCCATCATGTGACCTCCATCCATCCATCCGTCCATCCATCCATCGTGTGACCTCCATCCATCCATCTCCATTGTGTGACTGCGCAGTGCCCCAAGGAATTCTACTTCACGTGGGCATATCTGGACTCCTTCAACCTCCATTTCTACTCAACCGGTCTATCCTTTTCCCCCTTACTGCCTTCTCCAACCGAAATCGTCACACCTCTCCATCCATTATCAGAGAAGAAAACCTCCGCATCACTCTACTTTTCTCCAACTTCCTATAGATAAACACACAAACGATAGTTACTAGCAATCTAGGCCATCTCAATTAACCCTCTGGGGTCAGCAAACGCGCCCCCGCGTTTTGCTGGATTTTCTTCACATTGTAGCACAATAAACTTAAATTACTCCGTCATTTATGGTCATACAGAAAAAAGAAATATAAAAAAAGAATCTGTGATATTTCTACTTTTGTATGTGTCCACTTACAATCAAATCAAAACATTGTGCTTTTGTAAAATAAAGAAAATAAACAGGGTGTGCGTTCTGCCTCTCCGTCGCGGTGAACTTTTTTTTCTTGAGCACGTCTATAAACTGAAACAAAACTCAGCGAATACTTGTCACACATTTATGAGCCATATACCTTTATAAACATTTAAGTGTGTACTTTTAAATGACAAATATTCTCTGTTTAAGTAATTTGTATAAAACCAACAAGATGTCCAGTATCTCAAACGCTTGCTCATTATTTTTAATTTGACCACGCCCACTCGCGCAAAAGAGATTCACATGCAAATCTCCACATGGAACGCGAACGCGCTCATTACCTCAAAAACAAAACACCAAAAAACTTCACAAGTCTCTGCTTTTCGTCGAGTTTGAAAGACGCGCCGTGAGCTTACATTGGATTTACCTCAGAAGAAGAAGAACGCAATTTGAAGACAAGAAAGATGTAAGGTAAGAAATTCGTACTTATTAGTTTATGGTATTGTTGCATAAACTTCACATTGCAGTTGAACTGTTGCTAGATATATGGTGAATATTATAATATTTAGACCCGTGTTTACTGTTAAATACTGTTTGTGGATATCTGCTCAAACGTAGATATGTATAATATGATAACCATAATGTTTCATATTTTGGAGCATGCTGTGCGTTTGAATGTATCATATTTTGAAGCGTGATCGCGTCTGAAAAGCAAAACGCACCAAACATTAGGCTTTATGTTTTTACTATTATCTCATTTCATATCATCATAACGAATGGAAACATTTGAAGTAACATATGATAATCAATATATTTTTCTCTAGCGTAGTTGTTACTGAAATCTTTTGGAAGATTTATAGGCTGCTATAGGTTATTGTTATTATTATTTTATGCAGCACTGCACATAGCCTATGCCTACAAGGCACAACAAACCTAACAAACAAATTCATTATATTATATATTGTTGGAAACATTTGTGTGTGTGTGTGTGTATTCTGTGAATTTTAAAAAGCAATTTTAACCAGAAAAATCTCAAATGTATTCCCAAAATCGTGCAGGCCTAGTTTCTCTTGATATCAGTATGTTCACTTGTTTTCTTTTCTTTCAGGGACCAGATGCCACTGAGTCCTGCTGACTTAAACATTCACATGAGTCTCTGTATATGAACATGGTAAAGTGAAAATCAAACACCTTGGAAATGAAAGGTATGTACAATGTTTTTAGGAATGGCACAAAGGTCTCTGTCTTTGGATCATTGTTTTCAATGTGCTCTTTTGTCATTTGTTGTGTATCTTTGGATTATGTTGTGTTGTAAATAAATCCAAACAATCTAAAAGCCATTCTTTTTTAAATCTCCTCATTCTTTGTGTAAGGTTGCTCAGAATGACAGGGCCTGATCGCTCCTAATAGGGTCGTTAGGGGAGGGTCTTTGTCTTTCTCAGGTGTGAAAAGCCATACATATGAATGAGATGATCACACCTCCCGCATAAAGCTTTCTCACACAAAACACGTCTTAGAAATTTTTAATCAATATATTGTCTTATCTGAATGAGCAGTCAGGGTGATTTTCACATAGTTTTGGAGCAAATATTCTAGGCTACGTGATACAATTTTCAAAAGTCTTGTGAAGAAATAATCAGTATGGGTTTCATGGCCTTATTTCAGTGACAATTTTTTGGGGTATTTTCACAAACCACGCATAAATGTCATTATCTCAAAACTACAAACTTTTACATACATGCTGCTGATATATTATTTTAGCAGAGTTTGTGCTAAATACAGTGTAATAAGACTTTAGCCATGACAATGTCACAAGTAACAGAAATAAGCACAAATGTCAGAGCATGTCAGAACACCTCCAGGGCCAGAAAACAGCTCAGACCCCAGAGGGTTAAGGAATCTGGATTATCCCTCAAGGGAAATCCTTCTTGTCCAACCTTCTGTCGAAAGCAGCAGCTATCCACTATCTCCACGTCAGAGTCATGTTAAATGACGCATGCAAATTGAAATGCACCTCTGACAACAACTCTAATCTTGGAATGGCATTCATTATTTTCTACAATGACTACATCACTCATCCCGATGACTCTAAATTATACACTGACGCAGCACCTTCCAGAGGTTCAATGGTTCTTACGGTGGGCGCCGGTTTGCCTCTGAATCAGTCAGGCATATGTGACCTTTGGTTTTTTTCTCTCTCTGACCCGGTTTGTCTCACCCCTCGTCAGCACACACACTTAGAATATAGATGAAATCAGGATTCTTTATTTTCCTGCATACTGCATACAGAGCAGTCAAAGAGAAAAGACAGGCAGTCGTTATGCAGTTCAAGCTCCACCCACAGCAGTTTTCTCTAGCTCTGCTGCACTTAATATCACAGTAAACATTACTCAATATTTTAAATGTCAATATTTCTTAACACAGAGAATACAACTAAGTTAACCGAGTACATTTTAAAACACTATGATAAACATTTACCTGCTTACAGAGCCAGGGCCGGCCCGCGGCATAGGCGGTATAGGCAAATGCTAAGGGCGCCACTCATCCATAGGGGCGCCAGAATGAGTGAACGAGTGATTTTTTTTTTTTTTTTTTTACATATATATATTTTTTTATAATAGGCTACTATTTTAAAACCATTAATTCGAAATACTACCAAATAAAGCAAAAAAAAAAAAAAAGTCCGGCTCTTCAATCTTCCCCCGCCCATCGAGTGCTTGAAGTGCGTCAGAAACAGAGCGCGCGCGCGATCAGTTGTTTGTAATTTGTTGTGTAGCGTGCCCGACGCCGCATCCAATGTAGACAGCACTGCTTTTGTTAACACACAGCTCGTAGAAACGGGCCTGGCAGCTCGCGCCAGTTCTAGACACGGTGAAAGTTTCCTGATTGTGACGGAAGGCCGAATTTACATGACACATTATAAATGAGCATAGTCTGCGATAGATACAGTGCCAAAAAGAAGAGAAGAGGATAAAGACAGAGGTAAAGAGATGTAGTGAATGAACAATTTATTGCATAGGAGTAAGATACTATAATTTCATGGCAGTTATTTTTACCTTAAACTTAATGTTAGCAGTTGTTCTGAGTTCTGAGTCCCCAGACTGTGATTTTGTACAATCATGTCAGTTTTAAGACGCATTTTTTATCACTTTTTTATTAATGTTTTACTCTACAGTTGTGCAGTTTTTGGGGGATACAGTACAGGCCAAAAGTTTGGAAACATTACTATTTTTAATGTTTTTGAAAGAAGTTTCTTCTGCTCATCAAGCCTGCATTTATTTGATCAAAAATACAGAAAAAAAATGTAATATTGTAATATATTATTACAATTTAAAATAATTTGTTTTCAATTTATTATACTTTAAATGATCATTTATTTCTCTGATGCAAAGCTGAATTTTCAGCATCATTACTCCATTCTTCAGTGTCACATGTGACATCCGGTCTATCACATGATCCTTTAGAAATCATTCTAATATGATGATTTATTATGAGTGTTGGAAACAGTTCTGCTGTAATGTGTTTGTGTGTGTGTGTGTGTGTGTGTGTGTGTATACATACATATATATATATATATGCTAAATCATGAACACAATGACAGGGTGAAATGGGCTGTGATGCATGGGGCGCCAGGTAAAATCTTGCCTAGGGCAGCAAATTGGTCAGGGCCGGCCCTGTACAGAGCAGTCAAAGAGAAAAGACAGGCAGTCGTTATGCAGTTCAAGCTCCACCTAATCAAAATACGTTTCACCTCATTAGAAAGCACATGGAGAATGACGCAGATAGAAAGATCGTATAATGCATACAAACAGACATGAAACGATCAAAATACTCAAAAATATAAAAAGAAAACATGCTCTATAAATCAATCAGTATCTACTGCGAGCAATCCTTGCATACAGTGTCAAACATATATGAAATTACATATTTTTTACTTTTAGTGTGGAGCAAACACAGAACCGACTCACCCACAGCAGTTCCCTTTCGAAGGGAACTCGACACTATGTCATAGACGCTTTGGGGAATGCCTCAGGCGTGACAGGTGTCTGAAATCAAATATCAACTCACGGCAATCATGTTGACCGGCGACAGCCCGTGAATCATCAGCTGGATTGATTAACGCGCGACCTGGATGTATAAAGGGGAGCCTAGAAAACATCTTTTCGTCTCCAGGGACTTTTTGTCTGTTTAAGAGAATATCGCTACGCGATCTGTGAAATTATACTGTTTGGGTGTGAGGCATTCACAGTCAGCTCCTGAGGGCGCTGGCAGTGTTCATTGAGAAATATCTCGGCGCGCGTGCATCCGTGCGCTGTCGGATGTTTCAACCTCTCACCTGTTGACTTTCTTCTCGAGGGATGAAAGCCAAATATATTTTAACGGCTCGAATCTCACTTTTGCCGAGGCAGTGTGTAGATTACGAGAACGTATAGATAAATATTAAAACAGTATTGTCTGGTGAGTATGGCTGCATTTAATTCTATGGAATTAAAATTATGGAATATTATCTGACTTTAAGAAGTTAGATATTTTAATTCAGCCTATCATCCAGACCGTGTTTCACTTATCCAGTGTTTTTGGCTGCATTTAATTCTGAGGAATTAAAATGAAATGAGCAGCAAAAAAAAAAAAAAGAGCCCAGGTGCTCTTTTAGAAGGATTCCTGGCGTGTCTTCACTCCGCAGATGTACTGTCTGGTCTTTTTGTAAAATGTTTTTTTGTGCGCAAATAACATATTTCTGTTTCTATTACAGACTGCGTCTCCTGTATAGAGTTGGGGCATGTTATGGGTAAGAAAGTAAAAAGAACATATGTGGTGTTCAGGTAATAGGCTTCACCAGGCCTTCCTGATTATGAGCTCCCACATACTGTGGTTATCAGGTCATAGGCCTCACTAGGCCTTCCTGAATATGAGCTCCCACATACTGTGGTTGAATATGAGCTCCCACATACTGTAGTTGAATATGAGCTCCCACATACTGTGCTTATCAGGTTATAGGCCTCACTAGGCCTTCCTGAAGGTGAGCTCCCACATACTGTGGTTATCAGGTCAGAGGCCTCACTAGGCCTTCCTGAAGGTGAGCTCCCACATATTGTGGCTTATTACCAGGTGATAGGCCTCACCAGGCCTTTCTGGATACGAGCTTCCACATACTGTGGTTATCAGGTCATAGGCCTCACTAGGCCTTCCTGAATATGAGCTCCCACATACTGTGGTTACCAAGTTATAGGCCTCACTAGGCCTTCTTGAATATAGCTCCCACATACTGTTGTTATCAGGTCATAGGCCTCACTAGGCCTTCCTGAATATGAGCTCCCACATACTGTGGTTATCAGGTTATAGGCCTCACCAGGCCTTCCTGAATATGAGCTCCCACATACTGTGGTTATCGGGTCAGAGGCCTCACTAGGCCTTCCTGAAGGTGAGCTCCCACATATTGTGGCTTATTACTAGGTGATAGGCCTCACTAGGCCTTCCTGAATATGAGCTCCCACATGCTGTGGTTATCAGGTCAGAGGCCTCACCAGGCCTTCCTGGATACAGTGGTTGAATATGGGCTCCCACATACTGTGGTTGAATATGGGCTCCCACATACTGTGGTTGAATATGAGCTCCCATATACTGTGGTTATCAGGTCAGAGGCCTCACCAGGCCTTCCTGAATATGGACTCCCACATACAGTGGTTGAATATGAGCTCCCACATACTGTGGTTGAATATGAGCTCCCACATACTGTGGTTATCAGGTCAGAGGCCTCACCAGGCCTTCTTGAATATGAGCTCCCACATACAGTGGTTGAATATGAGCTCCCACATACCGTGGTTATCAGGTCATAGGTCTCACTAGGCCTTCCTGAATATGAGCTCCCAAATACTGTGGTTGAATATGAGCTCCCACATACTGTGGTTGAATATGAGCTCCTACATACCGTGGTTATCAGGACATAGGCCTCACTAGGCCTTTCTGAATAGGAGCTCCCACATACTGTGGTTATCAAGTTATAGGCCTCACCAGGCCTTCTTGAAAATAGCTCCACATACTGTGGTTGAATATGAGCTCCCACATACTGTGGTTATCAGGTCAGAGGCCTCACCAGGCCTTCCTGAATATGAGCTCCCACATGCGGTGGTTATCAGGTCAGAGGCCTTACCAGGCCTTCCTGAAGGTGAGCTCCCTCATGTCATGGTTCTTAGGCCCTCACAGGCCTCCTCAGTGTTTTGAAACACAAACACTGGGTAGATCCGTGGATCGAGTAGAGAAACTCCCCTCGCTGGTAAGGGTTGTAAAGCGCTATGCTGAGACATACTCTCCAGGATATCCCGTCTCTGAGATCCGGGCCGAGTGGTTCATTGCCTGCTTCGCAGTCCCTCGGGCTGGATGCCTTACTTAAAGGCAAGTGTCCAGAGGCTCTGTCTTCAGACAGACAGGAAGTGGCCAGACTGTAGTGTCTTATGTAGTGACACCAGGTCAAGCCTGCCTGGTGGCATTTCAGGAGGCATGATCCCCTGAATAGTGACTGGCTGGGGTTCCCTCGGGTCCCCTAGCCACATTCCCTAGAAGGGACCCCTTCTATTTTTGAATTGTGGTCCTAGGCCTTTGAGCTGGCCCAGGTAGACCTTCCCTTTAAACTATGGAGGTTTTCTGTGGTATATTTTAGCTTAGGCTATGAGCGTAGGGAGTACTGTCACTGACAGCCCAGTGTGACCTGAGGGTGAGTCGTTCTAGCTTCATTTGAATTGCTGGTTCTGACAGTTGTCACTGCCATTGGGCATGCACTCCCCTCAGCATGGCGGAGTGGGTATTTCGTTCCCCAAAGCGTCTATGACGTAGTGTCGAGTTCCCTTCGAAAGGGAACGTCTCAGGTTACGACTGTAACCTATGTTCCCTGAGAACAGGGAACGAGACACTACGTCTCCCTGCCATGCCTTGGGGCCTGCCTACCAACAGTCCCTTCAGACGATAGGATGTTGTCATGTTTTCTAGGCTCCCCTTTATACATCCAGGTCGCGCGTTAATCAATCAAGCTGATAATTCACGGGCTGTCGCCAGTCAACATGATTGGCGTGAGTTGATTTTTTTTTTCTGACACCTGTCACGCCTGAGGCGTTCCCCAAAGCGTCTATGACGTAGTGTCTCGTTCCCTGTTCTCAGGGTACATAGGTTACAGTCTTAACCTGAGACGTTTTCTCTAGCTCTGCTGCAGATTACTCGAACACAGTGTCCTATAGCGCCACCGGTGCAGCCAATAGGAAACGCAATCCCATTATTGCAGGATTTACTTAAAGGGACCTCAACTTACAATATTTATCTTGTTCCACATATTCTCCTCAGCACTTCACGAAATATACTCCATAATCAAAACTACCATCCTTGTGGGGTCATGAATGGTCTAGAAAATTCAGACTCTTGGCTCCAGAATCGGACATTCTCCGGAATCCACCGTTTCCGTTATCCTTGCTCTACACTCAGGCTATTTAAACCCACCATCGCCCGTCCATGTTCCTGGATGCTTTTTGGCTTCCTACGACATTCAAAAAACGTACCCCTATTTCATCAACCTTTGATCTCTATATCCATCTCTGCAATTTTTAACTACTTTCCAGACTCTTCGGAAGCAAACAGACCAATTCGGAGCATCTTACCCTATTTACATCTTTCGTTTAATCTCCTTCCTCAGCCCATTCAAACCTTTTTCTGAATACGTTCTTTCCAGGCATATTGCCAGAGCATCTCCCAAGATCCGCTCTTTTACCAAAACCAAAAAAACTGGCCACAAGACTCTGTTTCAGCAAGCTGTTCTATCAATCCTCCGTATCACCGGCATATCTCCAGCACACTAATCAATACATTCCTTCTGCATCGGAGCAGCGACCTCAGTGGCCAGACAAGGTATCTCAGACGAGACGATCCGACTCCTTGGCTGTTGATCTTCAGAAACTCTTACATTCGTAACAATCTCAACGACCTCTGTCAAGCAAAGCTTACCTCAGCTCTTCTCAATCTTTGGGGGTCCTAATCACTTGGCCTACATTTAACTGAGATGATGCCCCCACTCTGAGTCTCCTGGCTGCCAACACCATAGGGCCACATCAACCTGACTACCATCCCTTTTCCCCTTCCGCTTCATCCTTTCCCTATTCATCCTCAACTCTCTTCAATAACAGATCAACCTTACTATCATCCCATTTCCTCTTCCACTGCATATTTTCCATATTCATCCCCAGCTCTCTTCAATAAATCATTTCAGACATTCATGGTTGTGGCATGGCCCTTGCTAGTGAACAATAATATGATTAAAGGGGTGGTTAATTATGATTTAACTTTTCTAACTTTAGTTAGCGTGTAATGTTGCTGTTTGAGCATAAACAACATCTGCAAAGTTACAATGCTCAAAGTTCAAAGCAAAGGGATATATTTGCTTTTAAAGAAATAGTTTAACACTAGAACTACCAAGGCAGTCATTTTGACCGTTTTTAAATTTTACAGTGTAATAACTTTGTTAAAATAAAATCAATGTGGCTGTAGGACTCTGACTTTTCCTAAATATGTGTATATTTTATTCTGACATTGTTATTTTATTAAAAACATGAAACAGTTCTGACTATTTCTACCTAGAATGGCCATGGCGGTCATTTTGACCGCACACATTATAGATA
Source organism: Rutilus rutilus (assembly GCA_021464565.1). Taxonomy (NCBI): domain Eukaryota; kingdom Metazoa; phylum Chordata; class Actinopteri; order Cypriniformes; family Leuciscidae; genus Rutilus; species Rutilus rutilus. The sequence continues at coordinate 13,823,685 of JAJAQA010000005.1, read as the reverse complement.
TCATAAGTCTGCTACATTTCCCGCCATTAGTAATAAGTGTACCCGTTGCATAGCAACGATCTGTCCTTTTTTGTTTAAGCTATTCCAACGCTATAAGCTATACATTTGAGCTAACAAAATGTCATTAAAAAGAACAATGACAGCCACAGAGGTTTTAGCCATGCTTAGAAGGCTTGACGATGAGGAGTCTGATGGAGGAGCAGGTACGGAAAGGGACAGCGATGTCTCTTGGTCCCTGGACAGTTCCTCCGATAATATTCCAGGTATGTTTCTCTTCTTCTCAAGCTATCTTTCATACTTTGCGAGGCAGACTAGCCAGGCTATTATCAATAATAGTTTTAACGTTATTTCAAAGTAAAGTTATCCGTCTCTAACTATCTAAGGTAGGCTACACCGATCAGATCTGCTATCGAAAACGGTTGTCATATTATTTTTCCCCTCACACACCCAACGCTGTTACCTTTCCTGACGACCGATCCATTCATTCACATTTTTACATCAGGCACACACCTCCACCGGCACACACCTTTTCATTATTATTATTCTATTGCTATTAGTATTATACTATATTTTCAGGCTAGTAGAAATCATATGGGCTAATTAGGCCTAACAAGATTATGATTTCATGAACTAAAAAAAGTTATTAGTCTGTTCTTTTTTTTGGCAATAGTGCAAAATCCTGATCCATCAGATGTGCCTGCTGTGCCAAGACAACACAGTCCGCCAAGAGATGAGGAAGCTGGCCCAATAAACTCACTTTCAGCCGAGAGGCGTGAAACGGCGAAAGACGGCACAGTGTGGACCTATATAGAGTTGGGTGAAGACAGAGGAAGGCGACAATGCCAAAATGTAATAACAGAAGCGGCAGGACCCACAGCGCACGCCAAGCGCAATATTGAAGATGCCCTTACAGCCTTTTTGTGTTTGGTGGATGATGGCATGCTGAACCACATCAGGGACTGCACCGTGGCTGAGGCCCACCAAGTCAAGGAGGACAAAATATGGGGCATGACAGTTGAAGAGCTAAAAGCCTTCATTGGTTTAATTTACATTCGTGGCGCACAAGGTGGAAAAGGGATGGATTTGGCGAGCTTTTGGTCAGCCGAGTGGGGCTGTGCTTTTTTCAAGGAGACCATGTCCCGAAACAGGTTTCAGGAAATAATGCAATTCCTGCGTTTCAACAGAAGGGAAACCCGACGCACACGCCTGCGAGACAACAAGTTTGCCCTTATGAGTGATGTTTGGGACAGATTTGTCCAAAACTGCAATCGCCTGCTACAAGCCTGGTGCCGACATCACTGTGGATGAGCAGTTATTCCCTATAAAGTCAAGGTGCAGCTTCATCCAGTATATTGCACACAAACCGGACAAATTCGAAATCAAATTCTGGCTTGCTGCGGATGTAGGCACCAAATATATGGTAAATGGTGCGCCTTTTCTGGGCAAAGACGAGATGAGGAGGCCAGGTCAACGACTTGGAGACAGTGTGGTGCTGAAAATGGTCTACCCATACCTGGGGAAGGGAAGAAACGTCACCACTGACAATTTTTTTACTTCCTTTGAACTGGTCAAGGTACTTCAGGCCAAGAAAACCAGCTTGGTTGGCACGGTAAACAAGAGCAGACGAGAGCTCCCAGGCCTTCCTGGGAGGTGCTAAAAAGTGGCGATGCAACACTGACCGTGTATCAGTGCAAAAAAAAAGGAATGTCTGCTGCTCAGCACTGTCCACACAGCTGTTGGCATCACAAGTGGCCAGAAAAGCAAGCCAGAGACGGTCACATACTACAACAAGACCAAGGTAGGAGTAGACGTTCTAGATCAAATGGCTAGAAAATACTCAGTAAAAGCACCCTCCCGTAGATGGCCAGTAGCTGTTTTCTATAACATCCTCGACCTGGCAGCAATCAACGCGCACATATTGTACAAGAAGTGCACAAAAAGTGCAAGTTTCGCTGAGGGACTTCATCACGCAACTGGCGAGCGAACTTCGCTCCGACCACATGGAATCAAAAGCCACACAACTGGTGGTACGAGAGCCAGGACCCGGGCAGGAGCAGCAGCAGATGGAGAGAAGAAGGCAGTGCCAAGTAAGGAGGAACTGCAAAAAAAATAAAACCAAGGAGACACGTGCCAAATGTCACAAAGTAGTGTGTGGGAGCTGCACACGAAAGGCGGTGTTCACCTGTGTGGACTGTGCGTAAGCGTCAGTGAATAATGCGGGGTGTTTGCGCCGATCAAATGAGCCCACTTGGAGGAAAACGTGTTAACCTGATTTTGTTCGTTAATATTTTTTGTTCACTAAAACTAATCGTTCTAAAGCAGTTCGTTTTCTTGTTTAGCTAATGTTCATGTTTTTTCTTAGCCTGTTTTTGTGTGTACTGTATTGTGCTGCATACGTGTCCATGAAAGTGTTTACAATGTATTCAAATGTATATAGGTAGTGTTTTTGTTATTGTATGTATGTGACCTTGGACCACAAAACATGGGTCAATTTCTGAAATTGGGATTTATATATTATCTGATTAGCTCATATATTAGCTGTATAAATAAGCTTTCCATTGATGTATGGTTTGTTAGGATAGGACACTATTTGGCTGAGATACAACTACTTGAAAATCTGGAATCTGAAGGTGCAAAAAAATTTAAACATTGAGAAAATCGCCTTTACAGTTGTCCATTTATGTTCATGATTGTGCTGCATTCACTCACAAAAAGAAATGTTTTATATATTTACGGTAGGAAATTTACAAAATATCTTCATGGAACATGATCTTTACTTAATATCCTAATGATTTTTGGCATAAAAGAAAAATCTATAATTTTGACCCATACAATGTATTATTGGCTATTGCCACAAATATACCTGTGCGACATGTGACTGGTTTTGTGATCCAGGGTCACATATGTTATAAGTTATTGTATCATAAGATTTGTTTTCATTGTACAAAGAAAATAAGAAAATATTTATCAATTAGGCTGGAAAATACATTTTCACATTAATTTGAATTTAAATTTTGTGTCCTGATCTTTATTATTACCTATCGTAACATTGCAGATTCATTTATTTTTAGATTTTGTATTGATTATTGAACTTATTTACAAACAGGGCTGTACTAAACGGTATGAAGCTTTGACGTTTCCCAACTTTTTTGCATGTTTATTCACGTGGTGAGTGCGGTGAAAAAAATATTTTTGATGCAAAACTTTCCTCACATAGAGAGAGAGCACCTGTTGGGCCAATTTCTTTTGTGCTTGTTTTAAGGGCGATGACGTCATAACATGACGACAGGAATTAAAAGCTTCATTGGAAAACTTAAAGAGAAGAGTCAAATGTAGATATGACATGACGAAAATGACGTTCAGTACGGCCATATGAACGTCAAAGTATGAACGGTCAGAATGACCGCTATGGTCGTTCTAGTAGTTATGGAATTCCGGTAGTTCTAGTGTTAAGGACTACAACAAACAGCTGGTAGGGACTACACGAGATTCCTCCCGAGTTAGTGACATCACCCTAAATTTTACATAAGCCCCGCCCCTGGGAACACGCAACAAAGTCCATGAGAAGAGGAAGAGTTGTTGTAGTAGAGCACATTTAGGAGTCTGCTCAAGCTGTCGCATCCGTCTTTTCATATTTATTGGAATACAGTATGTAGCACAAATGCAATAGCATGTCACTCTGTAGGCATCTTACAACAGTTCCCACACAATCGATTTATAGATTATCATGACAGAATATGCTATTCAAAGACTTGAAGATAGTTAACTCCACATCAGCTACATAAAGTCATTTGCATTCTACGTGTTGTCACTTCTTCTTAAATCTCTCCATCATTGTCCGACTCCGGTTTGAACTTAAAAGGCAGAACAGTTTCTGACATTTTAGTGCATGTCTGCGTGAGGTAATCACACACAAGCTCTTGAAGCTCCGCCCTCTGTGCCAGGAGCAGCAGCTCATTTGCATTTAAAGGGGTGGTTGATTATGATTTCACTTTCCTAACTTTAGTTAGTATGTAATCATCTGCCAGCAGCCATGTCACCCTGTAGCCCAAGACCGGTTGCCCACTGAAGCTAAGCAGGGCTGAGCCTGGTTAGAACCTGGATGGGAGACCTCTGGGGAAAACCAGGTTGCTGCTGGAAGAGATGTTAGTGAGGCCAGCAGGGGGTGCTCACCCTGTGGTCTGTGTGGGTCCTAACGCCCCAGTATAGTGATGGGAACATTATACTGTCAAAGAGCACCGTCCTTCGGATGAGACGTTAATACGAGGTCCTGATTCTCTCTGGTCATAAAAAACCCAGGATGTCTTTCAAAAGAGTAGGGGTGTAACCCCGGTGTCCTGGCCAAATTTGCCCAGTGGCCTCTGTCCATCATGGCCTCCTAATCATCCTCATATACTGATTGGCTTCATCACTGTCTCCTCTCCACCAGTATGTCTCCTCTCCACTGGTGTGTGGTGGGCGTTCTGGCGCAATATGGCTGCCGTCGCATCATCCAAGTGGATGCTGCACATTGGTGGTGGTTGAGGAGATTCCCCCCTTCTATGTAAAGTGCTTTGAGTGCCGAGAAAAGCGCTATATAAATGTAATGAATTATTATAGGGGTGTAACGATTCGTTTTAACAACGATTCGATTCGTATCGCGATTCGTGGTTGTCGATACGATTCAAGGACGATATTGGTTCATTTAGAACGATACGATCCGAAACGATTCAGTGACTTGAAATCGATTCAGTGACTTTTTAGCCAAAAATTCTTGAAAGGGAATCAGGTATCAATTAATTATGCGCGTGCAATTAAAGAGTGCACGCTACGAGCACAGTATAACGATGACAGGACATGAGATTTCGTTTTTCTGAGGTGAGAGACTTTATTTCGTTACAAGTTATGAAAATAATGATAGAATAATGACACTGACATATAACCTGACAACATCATCTGACCGCAGATACTGAATCTGGACAACACGTTTTTTTTCTAATTTGAAACGTAACGACGTTGCATGCTTGTAGTTTGTTTTGTGCTTTATATAGGCTAGTGAAACTATATAAGCCTGCAGCGCGCGCCGCCGCATTTGCGCGTGCAATTGAAGAGTGCGCGCTACTGCAGTATAGCAGCTGAAAGGACAGGAAAGTCTTTCTGAGGTGAGAGACTTTGCGCTGCTTGTTGTCTTTGCGCTGCTGCTGGCGCGCCACGCATGGCGATCACTTCTAATGTTTAACGCCTTTATCATTAAAAGTGCTAAGAAAAAAACATCCTTATAAAGTCTGACGTGCTTAAATCCAATGCGTTATTTCATAGTATCGATACAATCGATTCATTACCTTTTAAAACGATGTTAGATCGATATATGTCTAGATCGATATAACTTGCCGAGCACAGATCGATGTAGTTGGATCATTAAGAATATGAATCGATACATCGATGTAGTTGATGAATCGTTACACCCCTAAATTATTATTATTATTATCTGCAAAGTTAAACTGCTCAAAGTTCAAAGCAAAGGGAGATATTTTCTTTTAAAGAAATGGCTTTTTAAGGACTACAACAAACGGCTGGAAGGGACTACACGACATTCCTCCCGGGTTTGTGACATCACCAACATTAAAATTGGCATAAACGCTGCCCCCGGAACACGATTTATAGATTATCAAGACAGAATATGCTAATCAATGACTAGAACAGTGGTCTCCAACATGGTGCCAGCGGGAACCTAGTAGCCCGCCAAGCACATTCTATAAATAGCCTGAATTGTAATCTTTCATTTTCTTTTCATTTTTTTTTTCCATGATAATTACATAAAATGAGAAAAATAACTAATGGTAACATTTCATATAACATTAAAACATAATAAAATCATTGAACAATTTTAAATATTTAGAATCTGTGCGTGTCGAGTCAACGTACGTTGATGTACGTTTGTGCAAAAAAAAAAAAAAAAACCTTACTTTTATGCTTGCTATTATTCTGTGAGTTGAGTCGGTCGCAGGCAGACGGCATAAATAAGATAAATTGAACTATAAAAAAGAAAAAAAGATTAATTATGGATGATGATGCAGGTCATGGAAAAAAGAAAAATACTTATTATTTTAACGAGGAGTGGGAGACAGAACTTAATTTGAGGCCTTCAGTATTTTGTTTTGTCCTCTGGTTTCTTTTGTTTATCCTCCACTGTCTGTTTTTTTCTTTTTCCATAACTCTTCATATCTGTTTGGGTCTTTTCTCATTACCCCTCTTCTGTCATCTTATTGTAGGTTAATCTGGTATCATCAAGGGTTGCAAAAATGACATGTTTATATTTAGTTTACAATAGATTTAATATTTGCAACACTGATCAGCCACAGCATTAAAACCACCTTCCTAATATCATGTAGTTTCCCCTCATGCTGTCAAAACAGCTCTGATATGTAAAGGCAAGGACTCCACAAGACCTGAATGTGTCCTGTGGTATCAGGTTGTGAGGTGGTGCTTCTATGGATCAGATTTGTTCATCAAGCACATCCCATAGATGCTCAATCGGACTGAGATATGGGGAAGCCAAGGGAACGCCTAGAACTCTTTGTCATGTCCCTCAAACCCTTCCTGAACAATTTTTGCATTGTGGTAGGGTGTATTATCCTGCTGGAATAGGCCACTGCCATCAGGGTACACCATCGCCATGGTCTGCAACAATCTTAGGTAGGTGATACGTGTCAAAGTAACATTCAAATGAATGCCAGGACCCAAAGTTTCCCAGCAGAACATTGCCCTGTGCCTCACACTGCCTCCACCGGCCTGCCTTCTTCCCATAGTGCATCCTGCTGCTATCTCTTGGTCGGGTGGTCCAGATCTGACACTCACATGCTCATTGTAGGCACTTTCGGTGGTGGACAGGGGTCATCATAGGCACTTTGCAAACCAGCAAACTGCTATGCACTGTGTTCTGACACCTTTCTATCATGGGCAGCATTAAGTTTTTCAGCCATTTTTTGAGCTACAGTAGCTGTTTTGTGTGATCGGACCAGGCAGGCGAGCCTTTGCTCCCCATGTGCATGTGTGAGTCTTGGGCGTCCATGACCCTTTTCACCAGTTGTCCTTCCTTGCACCTCTTTTGGTAGGTACTAACCACTACAGACCATAAACACCACACAAGACCTGCTATTTTGGAGATGCTCTGATGCAGTTGTCTTGCCATCACCATTTGGCCCTTGTCAAAGTCACTCAGATCTTTTTACTTACTCTTTTCTCTGCTTCCAACTTCAAAATTCAAGAACTGACTGTTCAGTTGCTGCCTAATATATACTCTCGACAGGTGCCACTGTACTGTTATAATGAATTATATTCACCACACCTGTCAGTGGTTTAAATGTTGTGGCTGATCAATGTAATATACAGTATAAACCTTGAATGTGTCTCTACCGCAACACAAAGTCTTTACCGCAACACCTAAAAATGCTGCGGTAAAGACGTGCTGCCGAAATTACATTTTTGCTAATTTTGCAGATAACTGGCAACTAGCAAGGTCTGAGTAAACAAAAAAATTACTTTAAGATGGTGTGAAGTCATATGTATAAAAAACAAATTCATTTGAAATAATGTCGTATTGTAAAAGAATGAGCTAATTTTAAGTATCTCAACATTGGGTGTGGGACATGAGCAAAAATGGTGTTTGGGCCTATAAATGCTTCATAATTTTACATTAAATTATATTATTTATTCATTATGTTTTATGTCAAGGTGTGTATTGACACTACATTTATATTTATGAAGCATCAAATGACAAATTTTAACATAAATCTAAAATTTCACTACTGGGACTTAAAAGTGCCCGTAGTTGCAGAAACACCCATATATATGGGTATATAACATCCATATATATATATATATATATATATATATATATATATATATACACATATATTGATCATGTTTGTGAGGCAGCTTATAGCCTACGCTGAGTTTCGGGTCATTTATGAGACGAGCTCCAGTTCATGAGCAATGCAATCGCGCCGGCGCCTCACATCCTGATTATATTGTCTGCTATATTTGCTTCTTATTTATTAAATCCAGGCAACTTGTTGATGAAACATTGATTAAAATTAAGATACAATTTATACAAAATGAAATTCACTTTAAAGAAAGGCTTTCTAAAAAAAATAAAAAGATCTTTCTAAACATCTTTCTATTCATCAAAGAATCCTGACAAAATGTAAAGAACTGTTTTCAACATTGATAATAATAATGAATGCTTTTTGAGCATCAATCAAATCAGAATATTAGAATGATTTCTGAAGGATCATGTGACAGACTGGAGTAATGATGCTGAAAATTCAGCTTTGATCACAGGAATAAATTATAATTATAAATTCAATTGTCATAATATTTAACAATATTAGGCTACTGTTTTGTTGTTGTTGTTGTTGTATTTTTCAAAACGTTTGACTGGTAGTGTGTGTATATATATATACATATACATTAGGGCTGGGCAATAAATACATTTTATCGATTAACTCGAATGTGTAGTTTACGTCGACTTGTTTGAATGAAAATCGGTTTTCTCTTTCACATCCACCGATGCTCCCCGCTGGGCTCCCGTAGTTCCGAACGGGCTCAGCGTTTGCCATAGAGATACACAAACAACATGGCAAATGAACTAGACCGCGGCAGCACAAGCACACCTGCCAAAAACATTTACAAACTGAATCCGCAGGGCTGCCAACTCTCACGAATTCACCGTGAGACTCACGCAATTGTCACTTTTCACACGCTCTCACGCCACACATCCACTTTCTCACGCAGAGAAAAATCACGGAGCAAAGAGGACACGGAGACCGACAGACTAGACAGAGCAGGTAACTTTTGATATGAAACAAATTCTCAGCTCTCAGATTCTGTCAATTTCATTACAAAATTCAAACAATAAACACCATGTTGGCGCTTGTAAATGTGACGTGAAAGATCGCTGACAGATCTCAGTTCAAGTGGCACGTGAACCGATCATCTGTTACTCTTTACTACTAGTTAATAGTAAATAAACACGAATATAGGTCATTTAAGGCGAGACACGGCAGGCAAAAACATCGTTTTTTTTTTACTGGTCAATTTTGAGATTTGGGGATATTTGTCTTCAATAACATGTCTTCTTTCAGACTTGTGTTGAAAAAAAGTCCGAAATACACATTTAGGTCTTTATTTTATTACACTTTGTCTGTTTGCGTCTGTAGATTTCTCATAAATTCAACAAAAGTTCGCGTTCTTAATCAACGTGCTGCTCCGCGATCTCTGCCGTCAGCCTGTCATCAGAAGCACCGTTAGGAAGCTCTCTCTCTTGTGTACAATCCTGTCGGATCCAAATATGGTCATTTCCTTTTTATCACCAACCAATCGTGAAAGTAAAAGGGCTGAATGCGCAATCTCATTGGCTGATGAAAAATCTTTAAAGCCCGTTTTCTCAAAATGACTTTTCTCTCATACTCCAAGTCCGAAATCTCCACTTCAGTAGCACCTATATACACCAAACTTTCCAGTCTTGTACCTAGTTATATTATGAAGACATTTACAGAGGAATTTGTAAATATATTATTCCTAGCCTGATTTATATAACATTTTATTCCAAAAAACATGGCGAAAATAATTTTTTTAAGGCTATTGACAGTATTTTCTGATTTACAGGATAACAAAAGTAGATATCCATAAATCCCTCTGTAATTTTTTTTCCTATCTAATATGTGAACACAATGAAAAAATAATTTTTAACCTGGCTTTATCTAATACTCAGATATCGTTTTTTAAAATATATGCAAATTAGTGCATATTTGATTAGATATTGCCTGATTTGCATATTTAAACATTAAATTACTGAAAACTTGTAATACATTTTTTTTCTCACCTTAATGTAGGTAATCAACTGGGAAAGTTTCATGGTGATATCTGCTAGTTAAAATTTTTACCCTATTCACCTGTAGTGTCTCGCCTTAAAAGATACAGTTTAACTTACCAAAATGTAATCAAATCGATCGATCAGTGTTTTTCAACCGCGAAAAGACGTCCATAAAACAGCTGGAGAACAATATGTCACGTAACATTACATTTACCTCAGGAAAGCCATTTAATGACCATAGCACGTTAGTTGGAAAATTGTATTTTGCTAAATATGATAACTAAATTACATATTTATTATATTTTTACCTATATCATTAAAATATTATAACATTGTTATTATAAAAAAAATGCATATTTAATTTTAGATGTTATTTTTAACCTAATAATATTACCAGCTGACAGGGCTCTGTATGTTTACAGAATTAGGTGAGCATTTTTTTTACATAACACATTAACGTATCTACAAAAAGGGACAATTTAAACACGCTGTAAAAAAATTTCTGTGGGGTATTTTCAGCTAAAACTCTGGGGACATCAGAGACTTATTTTACATCTTGTAAAAAGGGGCATTATACCCCTTTAAGATTGATAAAGTGAATGAGTAGTCACTGTCTTTGGTCTCCCGGTGGTTTACTTCATGGTACATTTCTCACCACATCATCCTAAAGTAACTGAAACTGTATATGCATGAAGAGATCCGGTCTACCTCTAGAGATTTCAGGTACTTCCCGTCAGTGTCCCTGAAGGAACGCTTCATGAAGGTTTGTGTCGCCATACTGCTGAGACGTTGGTGTTCTGAAGACACATCCTTCAGTTCCAGAGGGAAGGATTCCTTCAGCTTCTCCATTCCACTCTGGTAAACCTCAAGGCCCTCCTTCACTGCAGCCTCATTCTCAATTATTGACATGGCGATCACAGCATTCTCCAGACACGGCACAGCCCCACTGGAGATGGTGTCCACATACATTTTGACCAAATGACTCAGAACTTCAGAGAAGGAAAGAAGTCAAACAACATGATACAGGAAAGGTATTGCACAACAGACAGTCATCTGTAAGTACATGCAAACTCTTCAGATTTAACTTTGAGTCACCTTTGCCAGTGACTTGGATTTCATCCTTCAGCTTCTTCACATGGCTCGCGTGAAAGACAAACTTACAGAATCGATCTGTGACCTCCAGGAACTCAGAGAAAAGATCAGCAGGATCCAAGCTCTCCAAACGAGACACATTCTGTGGGGCGGTTGGAAACGGGAAAGTAAAGCACGTCCTGGAAGGGAAGAATTTGTGGATGCACTCCCTGGGCAAGTTGTGCTCCATCACTTTTTTTGAAGTGCCTAGAACAATTGAACACACATTGTAGATCCTCTCAGTTCAAATATTATTAAACCATAAGCATTACCTCAATAAATTATGAATTTTAAAATAGTAATGCGAAAGACAAAATGAGTTTGTGTGACTAATGTGATATGTAAATAATGTTTTTGTACTACAGGGCTCCAGACTGCAAGCAGAAAATTCAGGGGCACACCTTAAATCAGCTTGCAATGCAATTATTCAAATTTCCCTCAAAATAACTGTAATACTGACACATGCTTTAATAATAAATAGACCTAACGTACAGATATTACAATGTGCAGTTTTATTTTAAGTGCACTGGGCTCCAGACTAACATCTGAGGGCAGCAGCACCGGAGACACTGAGTTCTACAGAAATATCTGGTAGCACTGTGGCTGATAATAAAGCACTAAGCTTAATTTATGGTGTAGATGAAATTAACTTGAATTATTATCATTCATAATGTCTTAATATTAATTGAAAAGCAAACAGAGTGAAAAACAAAAATTATATTAGGGAGTGAAAATAGCCAATAAGCATCCTACTGTTTACAGTGGTAATTTATTTATTTTATTATTTTTAAATAAATGTTTAAATAAGAGTTTAAATAAGACAATTTTTGAAGGATGAACAAAAAATGTGTTGGTCATCACATTAAAAATAACATTTATATATGATAGTTTTGAAGTGCTGGAAAAAGATGAGTAGTACTTGTAAGCGTTTGACTATTTCTGTCACATTATGGTTAGAGTTACTAATCCAATACAATCCAATCCAATCCACCTTTATTTATAAAGCACCTTAAAAACAACACTGTCGACCAAAGTGCTGAACATAGTCTATAAATAAACAATAACATGCAACAGAGGCGCAACAAAAAATAATAAAACAATAAATAACAATAAAAATAAATGCAACAGTAATACAAAACTGAAAGTCAACCCTCAAACTGAGTTAAGAGCCAAAGAAAATAAATGAGTTTTAAGATGGGATTTAAAAACAGGAAGAGACTCAGTCAGTCTGATGTGCAAAGGCAGCTCATTCCAGAGTCTCGGAGCTGCCACGGCAAACGCACGGTCACCTCTAGATTTACGTTTGGTCTTGGGGACGACCAGCAGTACCTGGTCAGCCGACCGGAGCGAACGAAAGGGGGTGTAGGGCACGAGCAGATCAGACAGGTACTGGGGGGCCAGGCCATGCAGACATTTAAAAACAAATAACAGAATTTTAAGATCAGTACGAAAGTGCACAGGGAGCCAGTGGAGGGATTGGAGGATGGGTGAGATATGGTCAAATTTTCGAGTTTCAGTTAAAAGACAAGCAGCTGCATTTTGGACTAGTTGTAATCGTGCCATAAGTGATTTGCTAAGACCAGTGTAAAGTGCATTGCAATAATCTAAACGAGTGGTGATAAAATCATGGATTAAAATTTCAAAATCATGTCGAGATAAAACCGGTTTTACTTTGACTAGTTGCCTCAGCTGGAAGAAGCTGGTCTTCACCACTGCACTAATCTGGGCATCAAGTTTTAAACGACCGTCCAACTTGACTCCCAGGTTTGTAACCACAGGGCTAATGTCTCGGGTTAGACAACCCAGGTCAACAGGAACCGCAGCAGCTGAGTCACTAGGAGCAAATAACACAAACTCAGTTTTGCTCTCATTTAAATACAAAGAATGCATAGCCATCCATGCTTTCACTTCATTCAGACACTCTAAAAGGGTTTTTGACTGACTTAGCGGCACATATATTTGACAGTCGTCAGCATAAAAATGGAACGAAACATTGTGACTTCTGAGGATTGACCCAAGAGGCAGCAGGTACATTGAAAAAAGTAGTGGCCCAAGGACAGACCCTTGAGGAACTCCGCACGACAGAGGAGCCCAGGAAGGACACAGCATCACTGACCTGAACTGAAAAACTTCTGCCTTCCAAATAGGACATAACCCAGGCTAAGGCCAACCCCTTAATGCCCACACAGTTCTCCAGTCGAGACAATACAATTTGGTGGTCGACTGTATCGAACGCAGCCATAAGGTCCAATAGCAGCAGAACAACAGTATCACTAGAGTCTGAAGCCAGAAGAATGTCATTGAAAGCCCTCAGCAGAGCTGTCTCAGTGCTGTGGGCTGACTTAAACCCAGACTGGAAAATTTCAGTTATACAATTGTCATTCAGAAATGTGCTCAGCTGCAGATAAACAACTTTCTCCATAATTTTGGAAAGCAAAGGGAGCTTAGAGATAGGCCAATAATTAGAGAGCTCAAGTCGGTCCAGACCGGGTTTCTTTAACAAGGGTTGAACAACTGCATGTTTAAAACTCATAGGTACGACTCCAGTAATTAAACTGACATTTACAATATCAAGTATGCAGGGCGCCACTGTAGGAAAAACCTCTTTAAAAAGACGAGGGGGAATCACATCATTGGGGGAGCCAGTGATCTTCATTTGACCAATAATCTTTTCTAAAAAAGGCAAGCTAACAGGCTCAAACTGGTTCAAAACAGCAGAACAGGTTACAGAAATGCCAGGGTCATACAAAGGTGGACCAATAAGGGCCCTAGTGCTCTCCACCTTGTGGATAAAAAAGTGAAGAAACTCCTCACACACTTTTGATGGGTTCTCCAAGCACTGGAGTTGTGGGACATTAAGAACAGTTTTGAGGGTATTAAAAAGAACTCGAGGATTGTGACCATTAGAAGAAATAATGTTAGAAACATGCTTGGTCTTTTCAGCTTTTACAATTTTTTGATAAGAACACCAACTCTCTCTAAGTATCTGAAATGACACTTGGAGTTTATCCCTCTTCCACTTTCTTTCCGCCCTTCTGCACTCACGTCTGGCAGCGCGGGTGACATCGTTCAGCCAAGGATCAGGTCTCGGTTTGGACAGCCTGGTTTTTACGGGGGCTACCGTATCTAATGCTACTTGGCAAGCAGCATTAAAACCAGTGCACAGATCTTCAACAGTTGTGTTAGGACATAGAGAGACACGATTTAGATTAAAAACAGAGGAAAACTGAGCAGCAGTGGAAGGGTTAACTATCCGACCACGGCGCACAGGAGCACACGGTTTAACTACGACACAAGAGAGGGAAATTTCAAATACAACAGGCATATGATCAGCGAAAAAAGCATCACAGACTTCAAGATTAGAAACAGTTAAGCCATGAGTTAAAAGTGAGGAACCTGAACATGGCAAGCAGGGAGCCCCACGTCCAAGCCAGCCACTGGAACCAAACAGGAGTCGATCGGGTCCGCAAAACGCCATGGCGCAAGGCGACGAAATTCCGAACGAATTCCAGGCAAAGTCATGGTGGAAGACACCAGCCAGGTCCTCAGGTTTAACCAGCCAACCACCGCGTTTTCCCCGGCGTCTAAGGCGCACTCTGCGCAAAGGTGGAGCTGACACACGGCGAAGGTGAGCTGGTATTCCCGTAAGAAACGGAGGACAGAAGGTTTTTTGGCCATCATGCTCAAATGGCACCAAGTTTTTAATCAAGGGTCGAAGGTCTAAGAGTATTTGGCGGTCATAAACCAGTAGAGAGTTGACATTTGCAATAATAATTGACAAAAATAACGTAAATACAAACAGAGTGCGTAGAGACAGACGGCAGGCCATAGACACCGGCGCCATCTTGAATGTTCCGGATGAGGATCCGACTACATTAAATCCATGGTGAATGTTGCTGATTTGTGGACTGAAAGCCTTCTATAAGTGTTTCTCCTGGTTTCCACGTCAGCGCTGTTTGATCTGATATCTATGGTTTATAACAGAACTCTGCGCCGAATCGGAATGTTTCTCACTGGATCTCACAGCGATGATGTTATTAATTCTAAGGCGAATTCAATGGATTTCTTCTCTGGATCTCCAGAGTCTGGATCTCCTAGTAACAGTGTCGCGTTATCGAGATCGGGCCGCGACTGGCAAGTTCGGGGCGCTGTCTATTATTGGTCCGAACCATAGACTGTAAAAAAATAGGTCCGAACTAATAAACGGTCCATGAAGCATAAAGGAGTAGCGCATTTTTTTCTGCTTTCATTTTGTTTGGATTCGCTGCTCGGCAACGTTGTGGTCGTGCCAGCGCAACCTAAATAAATATTTGGTCGCACCGGCAGGAAAAATGGTCGCAAAATGCGACCAATTGGTCGCAGTCTGGAGCCCTGTACTATTATTAAATTACCATGTTTCAGCTTCAGAGCAAACTCTAGGTACTCATTCTCTGTTGCGTCTTTGCCATCGATCTTTCGCTCAAGGGTGAAGTCCCTCACAGCCCAGACGAAACTAGGGAAGAACTTCACAAACTCGCTTGAATCGTCGGCCTCCTCATCTGATGATTTGACCTTAATGCACTCTGTTAGTTCAGTAACATATCTGACAGTTTGTTTAGGCATAAACACAAAGTGACTGTCAAACAACAAAAACTGATCCATAGTCTAACAACACAAACATGCAAATTCATGAAATCAGTATTAAAAAATTTTTCAGGATCACCATGAAGCATTCCTTCAGATGTAGCTATTAAACCTGTTTTAGCAGTGGGCGTTCACACCTCAGATTAGAAAGAGTGGGAGTGTGGCGGGTGGGAAGAGGAGAGACAACAACCATTAAAACAGATCTGCAACACACTCGTTATACAGAATAATTTATATTGAAATGTGAGTTGGGGGCACTGTTTTGAAAAATATAACTATCATAAAAATTTAATTCTTAAAAATATATAATTGACCGTTCGCAAAAGCCACGCCCCCTAGTTATTGTTACTACGCCCGTCAAACAATTGAGAAACAGACACATGGCTCGGTTGAGCTCCATACCGGTATAAGTGATTGCTTTTGGAGTAATGCAGCAGATATATCCTCCAGGGCACGACAGAAAGGGCTGCAATATGCATATGTTTATAATGTTAAAAGAAGCAAAGACGGGAATATTACAACAATCGAGGCAAAGGTGCTTGAAGTTGGGGAAAAAAGGTGCCGGTAGGCAGGCTGACTGTTACTCTCTTGCATTGGCAAATCATGACATTTGAGATTAATACAGTGAAAAACAAAACTTGAAGATATTGCTGGTAAAACAACAATTTAATGTTATTTATTAACTATATAAATGTATTTAAACAAGTCGTGTGTGTGTGTGTGCGCTTGTGTGCAAACGGAACTCCTCCAAGTCTGCAAGTCCAAAAATACATTTAGGCTATGGTGAGTTTACTACTTTTTTTTTTTTTTAATGCATTTATGGTGAGATTATTATATTTTTATGTCAATCTGTGTTCGTTTTGACCAAGAACCATGCGCTGTCACTTTAATTCAGCGCGTGCAGCACAGCAAAATTATACTCGGTGCGGAAACGCTTGCAGCATCCGCTTGCAGTGTGAAAGCTTTACCTGTTAACATGGGTGCGGGAAAAAAATACACACTTCAAACGCACTGTAAACGGACTACGGAGTATATGTGAAACGGGCGTGACTGACGCTTATATACGCTGACAAATGTATGCTTATTAATCTTCGAGGCATTTAGCTGTGAGTGAGGTCTCCCACACTGCTTAATCCATTGTCGGCATCTTTCCGCTTGGGTCTTGGGTTTTGGAAAGGCGAAAAAAACGACCCCTCCCTCTAAACTTTTGGGGTACCTAGTGTCAGACTTGCAGGTGCCATAGGCGCTTCGTTTCATCATATGCTGAATATCGCAATGTTTGACGGAGGTCCTTCTCCTTAGTTACCGTTGCTGAGCTAGGATTGGACGAGGAGCGTTCGAGGGCGGGGTTTTGCGAACGGTCAATTGAATGAGCATTTTAACCAGACTTGGTGCTCAGTAAGAAAGATTCCAACTTTTTTTTTTTTTTCGGAAAAGTATGAAAAATGAGCAAATTACATGGATTGGTTTACCACACTGGAAGAATTAACGAATAGTTACTTTTCTGTTCATTTTTGGAATTTTACATGTTACATTGTCTTTCTGTTTATCTGAATAATCCATTTTGTCCATCCAGTCTTTTTTATATATATATTTTTTTATAAATCTCATTATTTTAATTTTCTTAAAGAAAGCATACAAACAATGCCACCAAAGCAGTAGCTGTACATGGTTAGATTCCTTATCAAGACTATTAAGACTATTATTTAACTAAAAACGGAAAACGTTTGTTCGTTTATTTACACTACATTGGCATTTTGTGGGCCTGAAAATGCAAACTTTTGAAAACGGGTGAATGTTTAATAATCAAAGTGAATGTTTTGAAAATCCGTTATCATCTCCATTTAAAAAAAATAAAAAATAAAAAACACAAATATGTGAAAATAGTGATGTCATACACACGTCTATTGCATGTTTAGTCTATAGGTGTGTAGATTTTCTTTACAACTACATCACCAGCTACGGGGATCGTTTTGACATTGTTGTTGTGTAAATGTATCCTTAAATGATTCTTCATGCTCCCTCACAACCATTCTTTCACATTTTGAGCCTGATGAATCTTGACAGTGTCATCTTGGAATATGGCATGGTTGTTTAAGAAATGAAAAGCTACACACTCCATCAATTAGGGTTAAAAAAAAAAAAAACTGTTCCCAAACATATAACATGCTGGAAACATAATCACAGCAATAATGACAGTCATAAGCTGTGTCTGAAATCGCTCCCTATCCACTATATAGTGCACTATTTAGGGTGTCGGCCATTTTGTAGTGGTGTCCGAATTCTGAGTGAACGACATCATTCCCTACATTCGTTCACTACTTTTACCCACAATCCTCTCTGAATTCGAGTGTACATCCGATGTACACTTGCTGAGACACTATTTCCCACAATCCAACACGATAAGGCGATAGAGCGCGAATGAAAAATAAATATGACGGACGGCAACGTCACCATGGCAACGGCGCACGCGAGATAGAAAACAATCATTTGAAGGACACTTAACAATCATTTGACTGACTGGAAACCCCGCGAAAGTAATGAAAGTAATGTTTAAATAACGGAGGGGTTTTTTTTTGACAGTTTTATGTATTTATTTATTTATTTATATACCGTTATTTCTATATTTGAATAAACAAATGTGTTGTGTAGTATTTTGTTCTCTTTTATTTTCACATATAAATGTAAAAAGTAAATAAATATGACAAGCAAATGTTTTTATTATCTTTTTTTTATTATCAAATAACGCAATAAACGTGAAAAATACATACATACAATTCATACAGCCAAAAAAGAAAATATTAAAGATGGGTAGGTAATGTTTATGACGAAATTGTCCGAGCTCTCTGGCGCGTCCGAATTCACTCACTCATTTTCGTTCACTCTTTGCTGATGTAGTGCACTCAACTGCCATTCACTATGTAGGGATTAGTGAATGAGTGAACAAGTGAGCGGTTTCAGACACAGCTATAGACTCTTAAAGGGATACTTCGCTGATTAGCATTAAGCTTTGCATTGTTACAAACCCAGTCATACTATTGAATGGTCGTGCAACACTCTCTCATTTTCCCCTGAGACGGGAGAAATCCTTTATTTACCTCTTACACTTCCTCCTACAATGACGCAAAAATCGTCATTTTGCGTCATTGTAGGAGGAAGTGTAAGAGGGGGGGATTTCTGTTGAGACTACAAGCACTCGTTCCTCATCTTTCCCAGGGGGCGGGACCCGCTCACGCTACAGACCTATTACAGATCAGTGGGTGGGACTTTACTCTCTGAAACTGAAAGCAATATCCTCCATCTTGTTTGAAGCTAAGCTAACAGGCGCTGTGGAGACAGATGTAAAGTTATGACAATAGCGGAGGAGAGTACTCAATATGATATAGAGGAAGATGATTTCGGAAGTCTGATGCTTGAATCAGGTGTTTGTGGCTACCTTTACAAGCCGCATTATAGCGAAGAACAGCCGAGGCAGAAGACCTGCCTGCCGCGGACGAGGAGCCCGGACTGGCTCGGGTTAGGGCGGACTGGTGGCGCCGGTGATCTCACTATGCAACTACGAACCGCTACGAACACAGAGATAGAGTCCGTCTGTGGCAAAGATTTTCAACGATGACAATTTCTCCTGGACGAAATCTCTGAATCAGACGAGGACACGGACGTTTGTGTTGTGAACTAGTTTCCTAGTTTCGCACCGCATATGTTCTGACTGAACATCCCGGTACCATGCAATAATTCACCTTTTCGAAAGAAATACAAACGAGGAGTAATGCACTAATGAGTTCGCCAACTAACTAGACATTTTGTGTGAATGTGAAATGAATTTCAAGCTCTGGTGGTAGCTAACCTTGTAGACGGAAGAGTGATTTCTCTTATAGGCAGATATGCGCTTTCTGGATTAGTGGGAGTGGCTTGCGCAGCTGTGCAATGTGGTGCATTGTGGGAGTTGTTGTCTTTCATACAAATGCGTCCTGAAGTTATTTTTTGTCTTTTCTCGGTCACAAAGGCACCAAATTCAAAATTTATTTTACATTTCGACTACATATATGACCCACTTTCAATAAAGATCAATGTTCCCATGGGTGAAATGACCCTTTAAGTTTTGTATTTGTAGAAAACCTGTAGTATTTTCGAATGACCGTGCTTTCTACCCTCATATCCCCCTGAGACGAGAGATTTATGTATTTTTTGTCTGGAAAAAATCCAAATGGATTTTTTGGCCAGAGGCTAAAGACTACAGCCAGTAGGAGGAGCTGTCCCGCATGTTTTCAACCCGCCCATAGAGGGTGGGATCTCACTCACAGAATGTACACAGTGTCAGCCGTCTTTCTTTGGAAGCTAAGCTAGCAGGCTCTTGTTCTGTGGAGAAAGCTGAATAGTAGGAGAAAGCTGAGTATTAGGGGTTACCATCCTCTTTTTCCCGGACATGTCCGGCCGTCGAGATCGTCCAAAATGTCCGGGATTCGGCTTTTGATTTCTGCAGTCGCCATTCATTGTTTACATGCACACCTTTTGTTTCAACTGAATTCATTCCGATTGGTGAATCTGAATGTAGTGTTTACATGAACGCTAAACAAGTGATCGGTTGATGTGCATTTTAACATTGCTAAGAAAATTCCCGCTCCTCCGTGAGAGATAGCCTACGAGACCGGTGTCGCTCATCAGTAATCACGCCACCGGCCTCGCGCCGTTCTCCCGCGCTCCTCAGCCTCGTCCTGCTCGCCACAGTAAACATAATGAATGGCGACTGTAGAACGCAAAAGCCGAATCCCGGACATTTTGGGCGATCTCGAAATCCTGGGCAAACTCGTCACGGAGTCTCACTAGTAGCCTAGCCTTGTTTTCAACTGCGCTCTCTCAACGGTAGGCGTGGCTTGGGAGTGTCCTCCTAGGGCAGCGAAGCAAGTGCATTCTGGGAGTTGTTGTCTTTCATCCACATAAGCCAAAAATACATTTTCTGGCTTTTCTCAGTCTAGAAAGCTCCAAATTCAAAAATAATTTCACATTTCTTCTACATAAATGACCTATTTTAAATACACATTCATCTTTCCAGAGGTGAAGTATCCATTTAAGCTTTGTATCAGTTGAAACCCGGTAGTATTTTTGAATGATCGTGCTTCCCTCCCTCATGTCCCCCTGAGACGAGAGATTTCTGTATTGTGTGTCTGGAAAAAAACTCCAATGATGCAAAAATCATCATTTTGCATCATCTGAGGCTTTTTTGGCCAGAGGCTAGAGACCACAGCCAGTAGGAGGAGCTAGTTCTGCATGTTTTCAACCCGCACATAGGGGGTGGGATCTCACGATAATACGGGGTCATAGTAGCCTAGTTGTATCATTTCTTCCGATACTGCCCTCTGTAACCGGTAGGCGTGGCTTGGGAGTGGCCTCGTAGGGCAGCGAAGCAAGTGCATCCTGGGAGTTGTTGTCTTTCATCCACATGAACCAAAAATACATTTTCTGGCTTTTCTCAGTCTAGAAATAATAATTTCACATTTCTACTACATAAATGACCCAATTTAAATACACATTCATATTTCTAGCGGTGAAATATCCCTTCGAGTATTTGCCAATTTAAATCCAAACAGCGACTTTTTTGGCCAGACAGTGTGTATACAGTGAGCACCTTACAAAAAGAGATGTGTCCTTGGTTTGACCACAAAACAGTGTTGCATTGTTATTCATTTTTAAAAGACTTTAGATACATGTGTCAGCTAAATGAATTGATGGTTATCTAGGTTGTCAGAAGGATACTGCAGCTCCTCTACAGCCCTGTTGTCAATCGTCCCTCGACTGTTGTAGACCAGAGTGCTGCTCAGTAACACAGCCAGACAGAAGATGTTAGTGTCATGCTTTGAGTCTCCCTGAGAAAGAGAAAGACGATCATGGAGTTAGTAACCAAACTGGAGGTTAGTCTCAATTAGAGATGGGGAGTCGACTCCAAAAGAGTCGATTTCTCGACTCTCACTAGCCCTAGTGTCGGAATCGACTCCAGGTCAGGAATCGACTCCCAGTGTCGAGTGTTTTTTTTCAAGTTCAACACAGCAACAGTTCATTATAACGAAAAGATTACAATGAATGTAAAGATACGGAAATTAAAACAAAAAGATAAAGAAATGAGCGGAAAAAATAAGTAATGCCAGGAAAACAAAGAACAATAATGTATAGATAGTTTTTTTCTGTTGGGTCTGTTTTGCGGCTCAATCAATCATGATGTGGTTCAATACAGTCAATTGGTTGTCCTCAGGGTGAGAGTGGGACATGCCCATAATTGGTAAGTGGTGGTTGATTGAGTGATACTGTTGAGTGATGACTGTTTTTGAATCCAGTAACGTTAACTTATAATCATGGGCGTCAGTTTGGTTTGAAATGTGCTGGGGACAGAGACGCATTCGGAAGTGCATTTTCAGAAGTGCTGGGTACAATGACGCATTCATTTTTTTCTCTCTTTCGCGCAGGTTATGTTTTGGAAGACGATGTCCTGTAGCTCAGGCATGGCCCCACTTTTCAACAGGCCCACCCAAAAGTAAAAAAAAAAAAAAAAAACTTTAACTATATTCTAATTTTGTCAATAATTATTAAAAAAATCGCCAATAAGCTCATTATTTGTGCTAAAATAGTGTTTAGTTTTAAAAACCATTTTAAAAAGCTGGTTATATTTTGATGTTTCTGCGCAAGTTCAGCAGACAGTGAGGTTCGGGTTTGTTCCGATCAGAGCTCGTGAGTGGAGAGCGCATTTCTGAATATTCCGCTCCGCTCGTCCACTTCGTAAAAGTAATGATTATGAATGATTGTTAATAGGCTATATCTTCATTAACTAGAGATATAATTAAACAAAAAGTAGTCAAAACACATCTAACAGAACATAGCCGAAGTTGTTTATTTTTTACACCTTGTGTTTTTATTTTGTTTAATTAACGAAATGTCAATCTTCGTGTTTATAACAGAAGATACAATACAATACAAAAATCTTCAAGATGTATAACGGATTGTCACCTTATATACAGTCCCTTTTTAATGGAATAATACACCCTTATAATAAAGAAAAAGCTTCAGTGATAAAGAGTATGAACGCAATGCATTTAATTATACATTAAGCGTTTTCCTTTCATAGAAACCCTTTATTATAAAGAAAATAGGTGGCTCTTAACGTGTCTTTCTATGGGAGGATGGCATAGCGGTGCATGGCAAATATTTAATGCATTCAATGAAAATATTCAATGGTATTCAATGCAAAACAAATAAAAATAAATAAATTATTGTGGCATTAATTAGCCCATAAACAATATTTATTTTAAAGCCTAAACGAATTTGTTTAAAGAAAAACACCAGCGTTGGGCGTTTATCTGTATAGGCTAAGTGTTTCAGCCGCCCTTTTCAAACTGGCGCAATAAAATGCAACAGAATTTGATTAGTTAAACATGAAGAGGATTATCCGTCTGGCATGGCCGCTCGCTCTAACGTTAACCTAGATAAATGTTTGCTATTATGAAGCGCCAGAGGTGGGACAAAGTCATTGTTATGCAAGTCAC
This sequence comes from Rutilus rutilus, assembly GCA_021464565.1. Lineage (NCBI taxonomy): Eukaryota > Metazoa > Chordata > Actinopteri > Cypriniformes > Leuciscidae > Rutilus > Rutilus rutilus. Next base: position 13,800,543 of record JAJAQA010000005.1, on the reverse strand, counting down.
AAGTAAGTCTCAAGTCTTTGCCCTCGATTCCCAAGTCAAGTCGAGTCAAAGATGAGGCAAGTCCCGAGTCGAGTCACAAGTCAAAGCCAACAAGTCTCAAGTCGAGTCCAAAGTCCTACCATTTTAGTTTCGAGTCATTTCAAGTCCTCTTACCACAGAAATAAAATGTATACAAATCATGTATGTCTGTAAGATTTTTATTTATTTAAACCTCTTTTTATTGTATACAATTGTGATGCAATTATTAACTAGAAAAAAAGTTTGTTGAGACAAACTTTAAGTTGGCTTGAGAAAGCCGGACCAGAGAGTTTGAAGTAGTTTAAAGTAGTTTGATGTTTAAAGTAGGTTAAAGTTTGATAGATAGATAGTTCGAAAGAAAGAAAGAAAGAAAGAAAGAAAGAAAGAAAGAAAGAAAGAAAGAAAGAAAGATTAGTTAGAAAGAAAGAAAAAGATTAGTTAGAAAGAAAAAGAAAAAAGATTAGTAAGAAAGAAAGATTAGTTAGAAAGAAAGAAAAAGAAAAACAGATTAGTTAGAAAGAAAAAGAAAGGTTAGTTAGAAAGAGAGAAAGATAGATTAGTTAGAAAGAAAGATAAGTTAGAAAGAAAGATTAGTTAGAAAGAAAGAATGATTAGTTAGAAAGATTAGTTAGACAGATTAGTTAGAAATAAGGAAAAGGAAAGAAAGAAAGATTAGTTAGAAAGAAAGAAAAATAATTAGTTAGAATGAAAGAAAGAAAGACTAGTTAGAAAGAAAGATAGATTAGTAAGAAAGAAAGAAAGAAAGAAAGAAAGGTGGATTAGTTAGAAAGAAAGATAGATTAGCTCGAATGAAAGAATGAATGAACGGTGGATTAGTTAGTTAGAAAGAAAGATGGATTAGTAAGAAAGAAAGATGGATTATTTAGAAAGAAAGAAAGATGTATTAGTTATTTAGAAAGAAAGAAAGAAAGATGGATTAGTTAGAAAGAAAGATAGATTGGTTAGAAAGAAATATGGATTAGTTAGAAAAAAAGAAAGCTGGATTAGTTAGAAATAAAGAAAGATGGATTAGTTAGAAAGAAAGATAGATAAGTTAGAAAGAATGAAAGATGGATTAGTTAGAAAAAAGAAAGATGGATTAGTTAGAAAGAAAGAACGATTGATTGGTGAGAAAGAAAGAAAGAAAGATGGATTGGTTAATTAGAAAGAAAGATAGATGGATTAGTTAGAAAGAAAGATAGATGGATTAGTTAGAAAGAAAGAAAGATGGATTAGTTAGAAAGAAAGATTGGTTAGTTAGAAAGAAAGATGGATTAGTTAGAAATAAAAATGGATTAGTTAGAAAGAAAAAGATAGATTGGTTAGTTAGAAAGAATGAAAGATGGATTAGTTAGAAAGAAAGAAAGATGGATTAGTTAAAAAGAAAGAAAGATGGATTGGTTAGTTAGAAAGAATGAAAGATGGATTAGTTAGAAAGAAAGAAAGAAAAAGAAAGAAAAAGAAAGAAAGAAAGAAAGATGGATTAGTTAAAAAGAAAGAAAGATGGATTAGTTAAAAAGAAAGAAATATGGATTGGTTAGTTAGAAAGAATGAAAGATGGATTAGTTAGAAAGAAAGAAAGATGGATTAGTTAAAAAGAAAGATAGAATAGTTAGAAAGAAAGAAAGACGAATTGGTTAGTTAGAAATAATGAAAGATGGATTAGTTTGAATGAAAGATGGATTAGTTAGAAAGAAAGAAAGAAAGAAAGAAAGAAAGAAAGAAAGAAAGAAAGAAAGAAAGAAAGAAAGAAATATTAGTTAGAAAGAAAGATAGATTAGTTAGAAAGAAAGAAAGAAAGAAAGATGGATTAGTTAGAAAGAAAGAAAGATGGATTAGTTAGAAAGAAAGATAGATTAGTTAGAAAGAAAGAAAGATGGATTGGTTAATTAGAAAGAAAGATAGATGGATTAGGTAAAAAGAAAGAAAGACTGATTAGTTAGAATGAAAGAAAGACATTAGTTAGAAAGAAAGATAGATTAGTAAGAGAGAAAGAAAAAAGAAAGAAAGGTTAGAAAGAAAGAGAGTAGTTAGAATGAAAAAAGATAGATTGGTTAGAAAGAAAGATGTATTACTTAGAAAGAAAGAAAGAAAGAAAGAAAGAAAGAAAGAAAGAAAGAAAGAAAGAAAGAAAGAAAGAAAGAAAGATGGATTAGTTAAAAAGAAAGATAGATTAGTTAGAAAGAAAGATGGATTAGTTGGAAAGAAAGAAAGAAAGAAATGACTGATTAGTTAGAATGAAAGAAAGACATTAGATAGAAAGAAAGATAGATTAGTAAGAGAGAAAGAAAAAAGAAAGGTTAGAAAGAAAGACAGATTAGTTAGAATGAAAGAAAGATGTATTAGTTAGAAAGAAAGAAAGAAAGAAAGAAAGAAAGAAAGAAAGAAAGAAAGAAAGAAAGAAAGAAAGAAAGAAAGATGGATTAGTTAAAAAGAAAGATAGATTAGTTAGAAAGAAAGAAAGATGGATTGGTTAGTTAGAAAGAAAGAAAGAAAGAAAGATGGATTAGTTAGAAAGAAAGAAATATGGATAGAAAGAAAGAAAGATGGATTGGTTAATTAGAAAGAAAGATAGATGGATTAGTTAAAAAGAAAGAAAGACTGATTAGTTAAAATGAAAGAAAGACACTAGTTAGAAAGAAAGATAGATTAGTAAGAGAGAAAGAAAAAAAGAAAGGTTAGAAAGAAAGATAGATTAGTTAGAATGAAAGAAAGATGTATTAGTTAGAAAGAAAGAAAGAAAGAAAGAAAGAAAGAAAGATGGATTAGTTAAAAAGAAAGATAGATTAGTTAGAAAGAAAGAAAGATGGATTGGTTAGTTAGAAAGAAAGAAAGAAAGATGGATTAGTTAGAAAGAAAGAAATATGGATAGAAAGAAAGAAAGATGGATTGGTTAATTAGAAAGAAAGATAGATGGATTAGTTAAAAAGAAAGAAAGACTGATTAGTTAAAATGAAAGAAAGACACTAGTTAGAAAGAAAGATAGATTAGTAAGAGAGAAAGAAAAAAAGAAAGGTTAGAAAGAAAGATAGATTAGTTAGAATGAAAGAAAGATAGATTAGTTAGAAAGAAAGATATATTACTTAGAAAGAAAGAAAGAAAGAAAGATGGATTAGTTAAAAAGAAAGATAGATTAGTTAGAATGAAAGAAAGATGTATTACTTAGAAAGAAAGAATGAAAGAAAGACATTAGTTAGAAAGAAAGATAGATTAGTAAGAGAGAAAGAAAAAAAGAAAGAAAGGTTAGAAAGAAAGAAAGATGGATTAGTTAAAAAGAAAGATAGATTAGTAAGAAAAAAAGAAAGATAAGTTAGTTAGAAAGATAGATAGATTAGTCAGAAAGAAAGAAAGATAGATAGATTAGTAAGAAAGAAAGATAAGTTAGTTAGAAAGATAGATAGATAGATAGATTAGTAAGAAAGAAAGATAAGTTAGTTAGAAAGATAGATAGATTAGTCAGAAAGAAAGATAGATAGATTAGTAAGAAAGAAAGATAAGTTAGTTAGAAAGATAGATTAGTCAGAAAGAAAGATAGATAAGTTAGTTAGAAAGATAGATAGATTAGTAAGAAAGAAAGAAAGATAAGTTAGTTAGAAAGATAGATAGATTAGTCAGAAAGAAAGAAAGATAGATAAGTTAGTTAGTTAGTTAGAAAGAGATAGATTAGTAAGAAAAAAGAAAGATAAGTTAGTTAGAAAGATAGATTAGTAAGAAAGAAAGATAGATAGATAAGTTAGTTAGAAAGATAGATAGATTAGTCAGAAAGAAAGAAAGATAAGTTAGTTAGAAAGATAGATAGATAGATTAGTAAGAAAGAAAGAAAGATAAGTTAGTTAGAAAGAAAGATAGATTAGTAAGAAAGAAAGATAGATAGATAAGTTAGTTAGAAAGATAGATAGATTAGTAAGAAAGAAAGAAAGATAAGTTAGTTAGAAAGATAGATAGATTAGTCAGAAAGAAAGAAAGATAGATAAGTTAGTTAGTTAGTTAGAAAGAGATAGATTAGTAAGAAAAAAGAAAGATAAGTTAGTTAGAAAGATAGATTAGTAAGAAAGAAAGATAGATAGATAAGTTAGTTAGAAAGATAGATAGATTAGTCAGAAAGAAAGAAAGATAAGTTAGTTAGAAAGATAGATAGATAGATTAGTAAGAAAGAAAGATAGATAAATTAGTCAGAAAGAAAGATAGATAAGTTAGTTAGTTAGAAAGATAGATAGATTAGTAAGAAAGAAAGAAAGATAAGTTAGTTAGAAAGACAGATATATAGATTAGTAAGAAAGAAAGATAGATAAATTAGTTAGAAAGATGGATTAGTTAAAAAGAAATAAAGAAAGATAGATAAGTTAGAAAGATAGATTAGTTAAAAAGAAAGAAAGAAAGGTAAGATAGATAGATTAGTTAAAAAGAAAGAAAGATAAGATAGATAGATTAGTTAAAAAGAAAGAAAGATAGATAAGTTAGTTAGAAAGATAGATAGATTAGTTAGAAAGAAAGATAGATAAGTAAGGTTAAAAAAAGAAAGATAGAGAAGTTAGTTAGTTAGAAAGATAGATAGATTAGTAAGAAAGAAAGATAGATAAGTTAGTTAGAAAGATAGATAGATTAGTAAGAAAGAAAGATAGATAAGTTACTTAGTTAGAAAGATAGATAGATTAGTAAGAAAGATAGATAAGTTAGTTAGTTAGAAAGATAGATAGATTAGTAAGAAAGAAAGATAGATAAGTTAGTTAGTTAGTTAGAAAGATAGATAGATTAGTAAGAAAGAAAGATAAGTTAGTTAGTTAGAAAGAGATTAGTTAAAAAGAAAGAAAGAAAGATAGATAAGTTAGAAAGATAGATAGATAAGTTAAAAAGAAAAAGACAGATAGATAAGTTAGTTAGAAAGATAGATAGATAAATTAGTTAGAAAGATAGATAGATAGATTAGTTAGAAAGAGAAAGAAAGATAGATAAGTTAGAAAGAAAGATAGATAAGTTAGATAGATAGATAGATAGATAGATAGATAGATAGATAGATAGATAGATAGATAGATAAGTTTATTAGGTCATAGAATGGTAGTTTAATTAAGTCTAGGGCTTCAGAGAATTTAGATTTGAGTTTTTGGCTTTTACACTAATGGGCCACCGTAGTCTTGGCTCAATTTGAACAGTCTGCAATGTAAGTCTATGGGATTTTTATGGTTTTTAATATTAATTTTTAAGAAAACTGAAAGTCAAATCAGTCTGAAAAGATATAGCATACCGAGTCAGAACAGTCTGAAGGTCTGACCTGAGTTTGGAGTTTGTAGAGTTAAACCTCTAGGAGGAGTTAGAATTGTAAATTTAGTCTCAGAAGAATAATAATAACTAGATGCGAAAGTTCGTCGAGACAAACTTTAAGTTGGCTTGAGAAAGTTTGGAGCAGAACGTTTTTTGCTAGGCGGTTGCTAGGATGTTATGGGTGGTTGCTATGGTGTTGCTAGGGTATTTTGGGCAGTTGCTAGGGTGTTATGGGTGGTTGCTAGGTGGTTGCTAGGGTGTCCTGGGTGGTTGCTAAGGTCTTTTGGGTGGTTGCTAGGCAGTTGCTAGGGTTTTCTGGGTGGTTGCTAGGCTGTTTTGGGTGGTTGCTAGGCTGTTGCTAGGATATTTCTGATGGTTGCTAGGGTCTTTTGGGTGGTTGCTAGGCGGTTGCTAGGATATTTTGGGTGGTTGCTAGGGTCTTTTGGGTGGTTGCTAGGCGGTTGCTAAGATATTTTAGGTGGTTGCTAGGGTCATTTGGGTGGTTGCTAGGCGGTTGCTAGGGTCTTTTGGGTGGTTGCTAGGATATTTTAGGTGGTTGCTAGGGTCTTTTGGGTGGTTGCTAGGCGGTTGCTAGGGTCTTTTGGGTGGTTGCTAGGCGGTTGCTAGGGTGTTTTGGGTGGTTGCTAGGATGTTTTGGGTGGTTGCTAGGGTCTTTTGGGTGGTTGCTAGGCGGTTGCTAGGGTGTTTTGGGTGGTTGCTAGGATATTTTGGGTGGTTGCTAGGGTCTTTTGGGTGGTTGCTAGGCGATTGCTAGGGTGTTTTGGGTGGTTGCTATGATATTTTGGGTGGTTGCTAGGCGGTTGCTAGGGTGTTTTGTGTGGTTGCTAGGGTCTTTTGGGTGGTTGCTAGGCGGTTGCTAGGGTGTTTTGGGTGGTTGCTAGGGTCTTTTGGGTGGTTGCTAGGCGGTTGCTAGGTCTTTTGGGTGGTTGCTAGGATATTTTGGGTGGTTGCTAGGGTCTTTTGGGTGGTTGCTAGGGTATTTTGGGTGGTTGCTAGGCGGTTGGTAGGGTGTTCTGGGTGGTTGCTAGGGTCTTTTGGGTAGTTGCTAGGCGGTTGCTAGGATATTTTGGGTGGTTGCTAGGATATTTTCGGTGGTTGCTAGGGTCTTTTGGGTGGTTGCTAGGCGGTTGCTAGGGTATTTTGGGTGGTTGCTAGGATATTTTTGGTGGTTGCTAGGCGGTTGCTAGGGTGTTTTGGGTGGTTGCTAGGATATTTTGGGTGGTTGCTAGGTGGTTGCTAGGGTCTTTTGGGTGGTTGCTAGGTGGTTGCTAGGGTGTTATGGGTGGTTGCTAGGTGTTGCTAGGCGGTTGCTAAGGTATTCAGGGTGGTTGATATGGTGTTACTAGGTGGCTGGTAGTTGTCACAGATGGTTACTATGGAGTTTTTATAGAGTTCTTAGCATGATCTTGGCATGATTTAACACTTAACTAATCACTATTAGCATGTAGCTATTCACTGCTAGCATGTGTAGTATGTTGGAAGTGATGTTTGCTAGCATGAGTCAAAAGAGCCAAACCTCATCTCTATACGATGTCCTGATACAGAGATATAGGTCTTACAAAACGGTTGCTAGGGTACTCGAGTTTGGTTGCTATGGAGTTGCTTGGGAGCTGGAAGATTTAAACTTAACAAGTTTATAGTGGTTTGAAGTTTACAGTAGTTTACAGTAGTTTGAAGTTTGACAGATAGATAAATAAGTTAGATAGACACACAAACACACACACACACACACACACACACACACACCCACTAACTCGCTCACACACTCACTCATAAACTCAGTGTGTGTGTCTGAGTTTAGAGTTTATAAGTGTATACATTGATGAGTTTATAAGTGTATGAGTTCTTGAGTTTTGAGTTTATAAGTTTAAATCAGTTTAGAGTTTATAAGTTTAAATGAGATTAAGAGTTCAGAGTTGATTAATTTATGAGTTTAAGAGTTCATAAGTTTATGAATTCATAAGTTTATAAGTTAATTAGTTTATAGGTGTTTATAGTTTAGAGTTTATTAGTTTAAATGAGTCTCAATGGCTCATATAGTATATAGAATGGCAGTTTGGTTTAGTCTTCAAGGTGTTTAGATTTAAATTTTTGTCGGTTTGAATTTTTTAGAACTCCCCAATGTAAGTCAATGGAGTTTTTGAATGAGTTTTTTTGAGTTTTGATCGTCATTTTTAGGAAAACCGTAAGTCCGATCAGTCTGAAAAGATATAGCATACCGAGTCAGATCAGTTTGAGTGTCTGAGCCGAGTTTGGAGTATGTAGAGTTAAAGCTCTAGGAGGAGTTTGATATAGATTTTTTTAGGGTCAGAAGAATAATAATAACTAGATGCGAAAGTTCGTCGAGACAAACTTTAAGTTGGCTTGAGAAAGTTTAGAGCAGAACATTTTTTTGCTAGGCGGTTGCTAGGGTGTTATGGGTGGTCGCTATGGTGTTGCTAGGTGGTTGCTAAGGTATTCTGGGTGGTTGCTAGGCGGTTGCTAGGGTGTTTTGGGTGGTTGCTAGGTGGTTGCTAGGGTCTTTTGGGTGGTTGCTAGGGGGTTGCTAGGTGGTTGCTAGGGTGTTCTGGGTGGTTGCTAGGATATTTTTGGTGGTTGCTAGGGTCTTTTGGGTGGTTGCTAGGCGGTTGCTAGGGTCTTTTGGGTGGTTGCTAGGGTCTTTTGGGTGGTTGCTAGGCGGTTGCTAGGGTATTTTGGGTGGTTACTAGGGTGTTCTGGGTGGTTGCTAGGCAGTTGCTAGGGTGTTATGGGTGGTTGCTAGGGTGTTTTGGGTGGTTGCTAAGATATTTTGGGTGGTTGCTAGGGTCTTTTGGGTGGTTGCTAGGCGGTTGCTTGGGTATTTTGGGTGGTTGCTAGGGTGTTCTGGGTGGTTGCTAGGCGGTTGCTAGGGTATTTTGGGTGGTTGCTAGAGTGTTCTGGGTGGTTGTTAGGCAGTTGCTACGGTGTTCTGAGTGGTTGCTATGGTGTTGCTAGGGTGTCCTAAGGTATTTTGGGTGGTTGCTAGGGTGTTCTGGGTGGTTGTTAGGCAGTTGCTACGGTGTTCTGAGTGGTTGCTATGGTGTTGCTAGGGTGTTCTAAGGTATTTTGGGTGGTTGCTAGGGTGTTCTGGGTGGTTGTTAGGCAGTTGCTAGGGTGTTCTGAGTGGTTGCTATGGTGTTGCTAGGGTGTCCTAAGGTATTTTGGGTGGTTGCTAGGGTGTTCTGAGTGGTTGCTATGGTGTTGCTATGGTGTTCTAAGGTATTTTGGGTGGTTGCTAGGGTGTTCTGGGTGGTTGCTATGGTGTTGCTAGGGTGTTCTAAGGTATTTTGGGTGGTTGCTAGGGTGTTCTGGGTGGTTGTTAGGCAGTTGCTAGGGTGTTCTGAGTGGTTGCTATGGTGTTGCTAGGGTGTTCTAAGGTATTTTGGGTGGTTGCTAGGGTGTTCTGAGTGGTTGCTATGGTGTTCTAAGGTATTTTGAGTGGTTGCTAGGGTGTTCTGGGTGGTTGTTAGGCAGTTGCTACGGTGTTCTGAGTGGTTGCTATGGTGTTGCTAGGGTGTTCTAAGGTATTTTGGGTGGTTGCTAGGGTGTTCTGGGTGGTTGTTAGGCAGTTGCTAGGGTGTTCTGAGTGGTTGCTATGGTGTTGCTAGGGTGTCCTAAGGTATTTTGGGTGGTTGCTAGGGTGTTCTTAGAGGTTGCTATGGTGTTGCTATGGTGTTCTAAGGTATTTTGGGTGGTTGCTAGGGTGTTCTGGGTGGTTGCTATGGTGTTGCTAGGGTGTTCTAAGGTATTTTGGGTGGTTGCTAGGGTGTTCTGGGTGGTTGTTAGGCAGTTGCTAGGGTGTTCTGAGTGGTTGCTATGGTGTTGCTAGGGTGTTCTAAGGTATTTTGGGTGGTTGCTAGGGTGTTCTGAGTGGTTGCTATGGTGTTGCTAGGGTGTTCTAAGGTATTTTGGGTGGTTGCTAGGGTGTTCTGGGTGGTTGCTAGGCGGTTGCTAGGGTGTTCTGGGTGGTTGCTATGGTATTCAGGGCGGTTATATGGTGTTACTAGCTGGTTGGTAGTTGTCACAGATGGTTACTATGGAGTTTTTATAGAGTTCTTAGCATGATCTTGGCATGATTCAACACTTAACTAATTGCTATTAGCATGTAGCTATTCACTGCTAGCATGTGTAGCATGTTGGAAGTGCTGTTTGCTAGCATGAGTCAAAAGAGCCAAAACTCATCTCTATACGATGTTCTGATACAGAGATATAGGTCTTGCAAAACGGTTGCTAGGGTACTCAAGTTTGGTTGCTATGGAGTTGCTTGGGAGCTGGAAGCATTAAACTAAAGAAGTTTAAAGTGGTTTGAAGTTTAAAGTAGTTTGAAGTTTATGATAGATATATAAATAAGTTAGATAGATACACACAAACACACACACACACACACACACACACACACACACACACTCAGACTACCTCGCTCACACACTCACTCAGACACAAACACACACACACTCAGAGTTTATGAGTTTAGAGTTTATAAGTGTACGAGTTTTTGAGTTTAGAGTTTATAAGTTTAAATGAGTTTAGAGTTCAGAGTTTATTAATTTATGAGTTTAAGAGTTCATAAGTCTATGAATTCATGAGTTTATTAGTTAATTAGCTATTAAATTTAAGTTAATTAGTTTATAAGTGTATGAGATTAGAGTTTATTAGTTTAAATGAGTTTCATTGGCTAATATATATAGAATGGCAGTTTGAATTAGTTTTCAAGGGATTTAGATTTAAATTTTTGTCGGTTGGTGAGTTTGAATTTTTTTAGAACTCCCCATTGTAAGTCAATGGGAGTTTTTCCGAGTTTTGATCGTCATTTGTAGGAAAACCGTAAGTCCGATCAGTCTGAAAAGATAAAGCAACGCGAGTCAGAACAGTTTGAGTGTCTGAGCCGAGTTTGGAGTATGTAGAGTTAAAGCTCTAGGACGAGTTTCATATAGAAATTTTAGTCTCGGAATAATAATAATAACTAGATGCGAAAGTTCGTCGAGACAAACTTTAAGTTGGCTTGAGAAAGTTTGGACCGGAAAGTTTTTTGCTAGGCGGTTGTTAGGATGTTATGGGTGGTCGCTATGGTGTTGCTACGTGGTTGCTAAGGTATTCTGGGTGGTTGCTAGGCGGTTGCTAGGGTGTTTTGGGTGGTTGCTAGGCGGTTGCTAGGGTCTTTTGTGTGGTTGCTAGGGGGTTGCTAGGTGGTTGCTAGGGTGTTCTGGGTGGTTGCTAGGATATTTTTGGTGGTTGCTAGGGTCTTTTGGGTGGTTGCTAGGCGGTTGCTAGGGTCTTTTGGGTGGTTGCTAGGGTCTTTTGGGTGGTTGCTAGGCGGTTGCTAGGGTATTTTGGGTGGTTACTAGGGTGTTCTGGGTGGTTGCTAGGCAGTTGCTAGGGTGTTATGGGTGGTTGCTAGGGTGTTTTGGGTGGTTGCTAAGATATTTTGGGTGGTTGCTAGGGTCTTTTGGGTGGTTGCTAGGTGGTTGCTAGGGTATTTTGGGTGGTTGCTAGGGTGTTCTGGGTGGTTGCTAGGCGGTTGCTAGGGTATTTTGGGTGGTTGCTAGAGTGTTCTGGGTGGTTGTTAGGCAGTTGCTACGGTGTTCTGAGTGGTTGCTATGGAGTTGCTAGGGTGTCCTAAGGTATTTTGGGTGGTTGCTAGGGTGTTCTGGGTGGTTGTTAGGCAGTTGCTACGGTGTTCTGAGTGGTTGCTATGGTGTTGCTAGGGTGTTCTAAGGTATTTTGGGTGGTTGCTAGGGTGTTCTGGGTGGTTGTTAGGCAGTTGCTAGGGTGTTCTGAGTGGTTGCTATGGTGTTGCTAGGGTGTCCTAAGGTATTTTGGGTGGTTGCTAGGGTGTTCTGAGTGGTTGCTATGGTGTTGCTATGGTGTTCTAAGGTATTTTGGGTGGTTGCTAGGGTGTTCTGGGTGGTTGCTATGGTGTTGCTAGGGTGTTCTAAGGTATTTTGGGTGGTTGCTAGGGTGTTCTGGGTGGTTGTTAGGCAGTTGCTAGGGTGTTCTGAGTGGTTGCTATGGTGTTGCTAGGGTGTTCTAAGGTATTTTGGGTGGTTGCTAGGGTGTTCTGAGTGGTTGCTAGGGTGTTCTAAGGTATTTTGAGTGGTTGCTAGGGTGTTCTGGGTGGTTGTTAGGCAGTTGCTACGGTGTTCTGAGTGGTTGCTATGGTGTTGCTAGGGTGTTCTAAGGTATTTTGGGTGGTTGCTAGGGTGTTCTGGGTGGTTGTTAGGCAGTTGCTAGGGTGTTCTGAGTGGTTGCTATGGTGTTGCTAGGGTGTCCTAAGGTATCTTGGGTGGTTGCTAGGGTGTTCTTAGTGGTTGCTATGGTGTTGCTAGGGTGTTCTAAGGTATTTTGGGTGGTTGCTAGGGTGTTCTGGGTGGTTGCTATGGTGTTGCTAGGGTGTTCTAAGGTATTTTGGGTGGTTGCTAGGGTGTTCTGGGTGGTTGTTAGGCAGTTGCTAGGGTGTTCTGAGTGGTTGCTATGGTGTTGCTAGGGTGTTCTAAGGTATTTTGGGTGGTTGCTAGGGTGTTCTGAGTGGTTGCTATGGTGTTGCTAGGGTGTTCTAAGGTATTTTGGGTGGTTGCTAGGGTGTTCTGGGTGGTTGCTAGGCGGTTGCTAGGGTGTTCTGGGTGGTTGCTATGGTATTCAGGGCGGTTGATATGGTGTTACTAGCTGGTTGGTAGTTGTCACAGATGGTTACTATGGAGTTTTTATAGAGTTCTTAGCATGATCTTGGCATGATTCAACACTTAACTAATTGCTATTAGCATGTAGCTATTCACTGCTAGCATGTGTAGCATGTTGGAAGTGCTGTTTGCTAGCATGAGTCAAAAGAGCCAAAACTCATCTCTATACGATGTTCTGATACAGAGATATAGGTCTTGCAAAACGGTTGCTAGGGTACTCAAGTTTGGTTGCTATGGAGTTGCTTGGGAGCTGGAAGCATTAAACTAAAGAAGTTTAAAGTGGTTTGAAGTTTAAAGTAGTTTAAAGTAGTTTGAAGTTTATGATAGATATATAAATAAGTTAGATAGATACACACAAACACACACACACACACACACACACACACACACACACACACACACACACTCAGACTACCTCGCTCACACACTCACTCAGACACAAACACACACATACTCAGAGTTTATGAGTTTAGAGTTTATAAGTGTACGAGTTTTTGAGTTTAGAGTTTATAAGTTTAAATGAGTTTAGAGTTCAGAGTTTATTAATTTATGAGTTTAAGAGTTCATAAGTCTATGAATTCATGAGTTTATTAGTTAATTAGCTATTAAATTTAAGTTAATTAGTTTATAAGTGTATGAGATTAGAGTTTATTAGTTTAAATGAGTTTCATTGGCTAATATATATAGAATGGCAGTTTGAATTAGTTTTCAAGGGATTTAGATTTAAATTTTTGTCGGTTGGTGAGTTTGAATTTTTTTAGAACTCCCCATTGTAAGTCAATGGGAGTTTTTCCGAGTTTTGATCGTCATTTGTAGGAAAACCGTAAGTCCGATCAGTCTGAAAAGATAAAGCAACGCGAGTCAGAACAGTTTGAGTGTCTGAGCCGAGTTTGGAGTATGTAGAGTTAAAGCTCTAGGACGAGTTTCATATAGAAATTTTAGTCTCGGAATAATAATAATAACTAGATTAAAAAGTTCGTCGAGACAAACTTTAAGTTGGCTTGAGAAAGTTTGGACTGGAAAGTTTAAAATTTAAAGTAGTTTGAAGATTAAAGTAGTTTGAAGTTTAATTTAGTTTAACGTTTAATTTAGTTTGAAGTTTAAATTAGTTTAAAGTTTAAATTAGTCTAAAGTTTAAATTAGTTTAAATTTTAAAGTAGTTTAAAGTTTAAATTAGTCTAAAGTTTAAATTAGTTTAAAGTTTAAATAAGTTTAAAGTTTAAATCAGTTTACAGTTAAAAAGTTGTTGGGGGTTTTCTAGTGGGTTGCTAGGGTGTTCTGGGTGGTTGCTATGGTGTTGCTAGGCGGTTGCTAGGGTATTCTGGGTGGTTGCTAGGCGGTTGCTAGGGTGTTCTGGGTGGTTGCTATGGTGTTGCTAGGTGGTTGCTAGGGTATTCTGGGTGGTTGCTAGGCGGTTGCTAGGGTGTTCTGGGTGGTTGCTATGGTGTTACTAGGCGGTTGCTAGGGTATTCTGGGTGGTTGCTAGGCGGTTGCTAGGGTGTTCTGGGTGGTTGCTATGGTGTTACTAGGCGGTTGCTAGGGTATTCTGGGTGGTTGCTAGGCGGTTGCTAGGGTGTTCTGGGTGGTTGCTATGCTGTTGCTAGGCGGTTGCTAGGGTATTCTGGGTGGTTGCTAGGCGGTTGCTAGGGTGTTCTGGGTGGTTGCTATGCTGTTGCTAGGTGGTTGCTAGGGTATTCTGGGTGGTTGCTAGGCGGTTGCTAGGGTATTCTGGATGGTTGCTAGGCGGTTGCTAGGGTGTTCTGGGTGGTTGCTATGATGTTGCTAGGTGGTTGCTAGGGTGTTTTGGTGGTTGCTATGGTGTTGCTAGGCGGTTGCTAGGGTATTCTGGGTGGTTGCTAGGATGTTGCTAGGGTGTTTTGGTGGTTGCTAGGATGTTGCTAGGCAGTTACTAGGTTGTTCTGGGTGGTTGCTATGCTGTTGCTAGGCGGTTGCTAGGGTGTTTTGGTGGTCGCTATGGTGTTGCTAGGCGGTTGCTAGGGTGTTCTGGGTGGTTGCTATGATGTTGCTAGGTGGTTGCTAGGGTGTTTTGGTGGTTGCTATGGTGTTGCTAGGGTATTCTGGGTGGTTGCTAGGTGGTTGCTAGGGTGTTCTGGGTGGTTGCTATGGTGTTACTAGGTGGTTGGTAGTTGTCACAGATGGTTACTATGGAGTCTTTATAGAGTTCTTAGCATGATCTTGGCATGATATAGCACTTAACTAATCGCTATTAGCATGTAGCTATTCACTGCTAGCATGTGTAGCATGTTGGAAGTGCTGTTTGCTAGCATGAGTCAAAAGAGCCAAACCTCATCTCTATACGATGTTCTGATACAGAGATATAGGTCTTGCAAAACGGTTGCTAGGGTACTGAAGTTTGGTTGCTATGGAGTTGCTTGGGAGCTGGAAGCTTTAAACTTAAGAAGTTTAAATTGGTTTGAAGTTTAAAGTAGTTTAAAGTAGTTTGAAGTTTATGATAGATATATAAATTAGTTAGATAGATACAAACAAACACACACACACACACACACACACACACACACACACACACACACACACACAGACTACCTCGCTCACACACTCACTCAGACACACACACACACACTCAGAGTTTATGAGTTTAGAGTTTATAAGTGTACAAGTTTTTGAGTTTAGAGTTTATACGTTTAAATGAGTTTAGAGTTCAGAATTTATTAATTTATGAGTTTAAGAGTTCATAAGTCTATGAATTCGTGAGTTTATTAGTTAATTAGTTATTAAATTTAAGTTAATTAGTTTATAAGTGTATGAGATTAGAGTTTATTAGTTTAAATGAGTTTCATTGGCTAATATATATAGAATGGCAGTTTGAATTAGTTTTCAAGGGATTTAGATTTAAATTTTTGTCGGTTGGTGAGTTTGAATTTTTTTAGAATGCCCAATGTTAAGTCAATGGGAGTTTTTCCGAGTTTTGATCGTCATTTTTAGGAAAACCGTAAGTCCGATCAGTCTGAAAATAGATAGCACACTTAGTCAGAAAAGTTTGAGTGTCTGAGCCGAGTTTGGAGTATGTAGAGTTAAAGCTCTAGGACGAGTTTCATATAGAAATTTTAGTCTCAGAATAATAATAATAATAATAATAATAATAAGTTTAAATAGGATTTCAATATGTTGGCTCTCTCAAGCCAACTTAATAATAATAATAATAATAATAAGTTTAAATAGGATTTCAATATGTTGGCTCTCTCAAGCCAACTTAACTAGATGCGAAAGTTCGTCGAGACAAACTTTAAGTTGGCTTGAGAAAGTTTGGACCAGAACGTTTTTTGCTAGGCGGTTGCTAGGGTGTTATGGGTGGTTGCTATGGTGTTGCTAGGCGGTTGCTAGGATGTTATGGGTGGTCGCTATGGTGTTGCTAGGCGGTTGCTAGGGTATTTTGGGTGGTTGCTAGGCGGTTGCTAGGGTATTTTGGGTGGTTGCTAGGGTGTTTTGGGTGGTTGCTAGGCGGTTGCTAGGGTCTTTTGGGTGGTTGCTAGGCGGTTGCTAGGGTTTTTGGGTGGTTGCTAGGGTGTTTTGGGTGGTTGCTAGGCGGTTGCTAGGATATTTTGGGTGGTTGCTAGGGTATTTTGGGTGGTTGCTAGGCGGTTGCTAGGGTCTTTTGGGTGGTTGCTAGGATATTTTGGGGGGGTTGCTAGGGTCTTTTGGGTGGTTGCTAGGCGGTTGCTAGGGTCTTTTGGGTGGTTGCTAGGGTGTTCTGGGTGGTTGCTAGGCAGTTGCTAGGGTGTTATATGTGGTTGCTATGGTGTTGCTAGGCGGTTGCTAGGGTATTTTGGGTGGTTGCTAGGGTGTTCTGGGTGGTTGCTAGGCGGTTGCTAGGGTGTTTTGGGTGGTTGCTAGGGTCTTTTGGGTGGTTGCTAGGGTGTTCTGGGTGGTTGCTAGGCGGTTGCTAGGATATTTTGGGTGGTTGCTAGGCTGTTTTGTGTGGTTGCTAGGGTATTTTGGGTGGTTGCTAGAGTGTTCTGGGTGGGTGTTAGGCAGTTCCTACGGTGTTCTGAGTGGTTGCTATGGTGTTGCTAGGGTGTCCTAAGGTATTTTGGGTGGTTGCTAGGGTGTTCTGGGTGGTTGCTATGGTGTTGCTAGGGTGTTCTAAGGTATTTTGGGTGGTTGCTAGGGTGTTCTGGGTGGTTGCTATGGTGTTGCTAGGGTGTTCTAAGGTATTTTGGGTGGTTGCTAGGGTGTTCTGAGTGGTTGCTATGGTGTTGCTAGGGTGTTCTAAGGTATTTTGGGTGGTTGCTAGGGTGTTCTGGGTGGTTGTTAGGCAGTTGCTACGGTGTTCTGAGTGGTTGCTATGGTGTTGCTAGGGTGTTCTAAGGTATTTTGGGTGGTTGCTAGGGTGTTCTGGGTGGTTGTTAGGCAGTTGCTAGGGTGTTCTGAGTGGTTGCTATGGTGTTGCTAGGGTGTCCTAAGGTATTTTGGGTGGTTGCTAGGGTGTTCTGAGTGGTTGCTATGGTGTTGCTATGGTGTTCTAAGGTATTTTGGGTGGTTGCTAGGGTGTTCTGGGTGGTTGCTATGGTGTTGCTAGGGTGTTCTAAGGTATTTTGGGTGGTTGCTAGGGTGTTCTGGGTGGTTGTTAGGCAGTTGCTAGGGTGTTCTGAGTGGTTGCTATGGTGTTGCTAGGGTGTTCTAAGGTATTTTGGGTGGTTGCTAGGGTGTTCTGAGTGGTTGCTATGGTGTTGCTAGGGTGTCCTAAGGTATTTTGGGTGGTTGCTAGGGTGTTCTGAGTGGTTGCTATGGTGTTGCTATGGTGTTCTAAGGTATTTTGGGTGGTTGCTAGGGTGTTCTGGGTGGTTGCTATGGTGTTGCTAGGGTGTTCTAAGGTATTTTGGGTGGTTGCTAGGGTGTTCTGGGTGGTTGTTAGGCAGTTGCTAGGGTATTTTGGGTGGTTGCTAGGATATTTTGGGTGGTTGCTAGGGTCTTTTGGGTGGTTGCTAGGGTATTTTGGGTGGTTGCTAGGGTGTTCTGGGTGGTTGCTATGGTATTCAGGGCGGTTGATATGGTGTTACTAGGTGGTTGGTAGTTGTCACAGATGGTTACTATGGAGTTTTTATAGAGTTCTTAGCATGATCTTGGCATGATTCAACACTTAACTAATTGCTATTAGCATGTAGCTATTCACTGCTAGCATGTGTAGCATGTTGGAAGTGCTGTTTGCTAGCATGAGTCAAAAGAGCCAAAACTCATCTCTATACGATGTTCTGATACAGAGATATAGGTCTTGCAAAACGGTTGCTAGGGTACTCAAGTTTGGTTGCTATGGAGTTGCTTGGGAGCTGGAAGCATTAAACTAAAGAAGTTTAAAGTGGTTTGAAGTTTAAAGTAGTTTAAAGTAGTTTGAAGTTTATGATAGATATATAAATAAGTTAGATAGATACACACAAACACACACACACACACACACACACACACACACACTCAGACTACCTCGCTCACACACTCACTCAGACACACACACACACACACTCAGAGTTTATGAGTTTAGAGTTTATAAGTGTACGAGTTTTTGAGTTTAGAGTTTATAAGTTTAAATGAGTTTAGAGTTCAGAGTTTATTAATTTATGAGTTTAAGAGTTCATAAGTCTATGAATTCATGAGTTTATTAGTTAATTAGCTATTACATTTAAGTTAATTAGTTTATAAATGAATGAGATTAGAGTTTATTAGTTTAAATGAGTTTCATTGGCTAATATATATAGAACGGCAGTTTGGTTTAGTCTTCAAGGTGTTTAGATTTAAATTTTTGTCGGTTGGTGAGTTTGAATCTGGATTTGAATTTTTTAGAACTCCCCATTGTAAGTCAATGGGAGTTTTTCCGAGTTTTGATCGTCATTTGTAGGAAAACCGTAAGTCCGATCAGTCTGAAAAGATAAAGCAACGCGAGTCAGAACAGTTTGAGTGTCTGAGCCGAGTTTGGAGTATGTAGAGTTAAAGCTCTAGGACGAGTTTCATATAGAAATTTTAGTCTCGGAATAATAATAATAATAATAATAATAATAATAAGTTTAAATAGGATTTCAATATGTTGGCTCTCTCAAGCCAACTTAACTAGATGCGAAAGTTCGTCGAGACAAACTTTAAGTTGGCTTGAGAAAGTTTGGACCGGAAAGTTTTTTGCTAGGCGGTTGTTAGGATGTTATAGGTGGTCGCTATGGTGTTGCTAGGCGGTTGCTAAGGTATTCTGGGTGGTTGCTAGGTGGTTGCTAGGGTATTTTGGGTGGTTGCTAGGGTGTTTTGGGTGGTTGCTAGGCGGTTGCTAGGGTCTTTTGGGTGGTTGCTAGGCGGTTGCTAGGTGGTTGCTAGGGTGTTCTGGGTGGTTGCTAGGATATTTTGGGTGGTTGCTAGGGTCTTTTGGGTGGTTGCTAGGCGGTTGCTAGGGTGTTTTGGGTGGTTGCTAGGCGGTTGCTAGGGTCTTTTGGGTGGTTGCTAGGGTCTTTTGGGTGGTTGCTAGGCGGTTGCTAGGGTCTTTTGGGTGGTTGCTAGGGTGTTCTGGGTGGTTGCTAGGCGGTTGCTAGGGTGTTCTGGGTGGTTGCTAGGCTGTTTTGGGTGGTTGCTAGGATATTCTGGGTGGTTGCTAGGCGGTTGCTAGGATATTTCTGGTGGTTGCTAGGGTCTTTTGGGTGGTTGCTAGGCGGTTGATAGGATATTTTGGGTGGTTGCTAGGGTCTTTTGGGTGGTTGCTAGGCGGTTGCTAGGGTGTTTTGGGTGGTTGCTAGGGTCTTTTGGGTGGTTGCTAGGCGGTTGCTAGGGTGTTTTGTGTGGTTGCTAGGGTCTTTTGGGTGGTTGCTACGGTGTTCTGGGTGGTTGCTAGGGTCTTTTGGGTGGTTGCTAGGCGGTTGATAGGATATTTTGGGTGGTTGCTAGGGTCTTTTGGGTGGTTGCTAGGCGGTTGCTAGGGTGTTTTGGGTGGTTGCTAGGGTCTTTTGGGTGGTTGCTAGGCGGTTGCTAGGGTCTTTTGGGTGGTTGCTAGGGTGTTCTGGGTGGTTGCTAGGCAGTTGCTAGGGTGTTATAGGTGGTTGCTATGGTGTTGCTAGGCAGTTGCTAGGGTATTTTGGGTGGTTGCTAGGGTGTTCTGGGTGGTTGCTAGGCGGTTGCTATGGGTATTTTGGGTGGTTGCTAGGGTGTTCTGGGTGGTTGCTAGGGTATTATTGGTGGTTGCTAGGTGGTTGCTAGGATATTCTGGGTGGTTGCTAGGCGGTTGCTAGGGTCTTTTGGGTGGTTGCTAGGTTATTTTAGGTGGTTGCTAGGGTCTTTTGGGTGGTTGCTAGGTGGTTGCTAGGGTCTTTTGGGTGGTTGCTAGGCGGTTGCTAGGGTCTTTTGGGTGGTTGCTAGGGTGTTCTGGGTGGTTGCTAGGCAGTTGCTAGGGTGTTATAGGTGGTTGCTATGGTGTTGCTAGGCGGTTGCTAAGGTATTTTGGGTGGTTGCTAGGGTGTTCTGGGTGGTTGCTAGGCAGTTGCTAGGGTGTTATGGGTGGTTGCTATGGTGTTGCTAGGCGGTTGCTAAGGTATTCTGGGTGGTTGCTAGGTGGTGGCTAGGGTGTTCTGGGTGGTTGCTAGGCTGTTTTGGGTGGTTGCTAGGGTCTTTTGGGTGGTTGCTAGGCGGTTGCTAGGGTGTTTTAGGTGGTTGCTAGGGTCTTTTGTGTGGTTGCTAGGGTATTTTGGGTGGTTGCTAGGGTGTTCTGGGTGGTTGCTAGGCGGTTGCTAGGGTGTTCTGGGTGGTTGCTATGGTATTCAGGGCGGTTGATATGGTGTTACTAGCTGGTTGGTAGTTGTCACAGATGGTTACTATGGAGTTTTTATAGAGTTCTTAGCATGATCTTGGCATGATTTAACACTTAACTAATTGCTATTAGCATGTAGCTATTCACTGCTAGCATGTGTAGCATGTTGGAAGTGCTGTTTGCAAGCATGAGTCAAAAGAGCCAAACCTCATCTCTATACGATGTTCTGATACAGAGATATAGGTCTTGCAAAACGGTTGCTAGGGTACTCAAGTTTGGTTGCTATGGAGTTGCTTGGGAGCTGGAAGCATTAAACTTAAGAAGTTTAAAGTGGTTTGAAGTTTAAAGTAGTTTAAAGTAGTTTGAAGTTTATGATAGATATATAAATAAGTTAGATAGATACACACAAACACACACACACACACACACACACACACACTCAGAGTTTATGAGTTTAGAGTTTATATGTGTACGAGTTTTGAGTTTAGAGTTTATAAGTTTAAATGAGTTTAGAGTTCAGAGTTTATTAATTTATGAGTTTAAGAGTTCATAAGTCTATGAATTCATGAGTTTATTAGTTAATTAGCTATTAAATTTAAGTTAATTAGTTTATAAATGTATGAGATTAGAGTTTATTAGTTTAAATGAGTTTCATTGGCTAATATATATAGAACGGCAGTTTGGTTTAGTCTTCAAGGTATTTAGATTTGAATTTTTGTCGGTTGGCGAGTTTGAATCTGGATTTGAATTTTTTAGAACTCCCCATTGTAAGTCAATGGGAGTTTTTCCGAGTTTTGATCGTCATTTGTAGGAAAACCGTAAGTCCGATCAGTCTGAAAAGATAAAGCAACGCGAGTCAGAACAGTTTGAGTGTCTGAGCCGAGTTTGGAGTATGTAGAGTTAAAGCTCTAGGACGAGTTTCATATAGAAATTTTAGTCTCGGAATAATAATAATAATAATAAGTTTAAATAGGATTTCAATATGTTGGCTCTCTCAAGCCAACTTAACTAGATGCGAAAGTTCGTCGAGACAAACTTTAAGTTGGCTTGAGAAAGTTTGGACCAGAACGTTTTTTGCTAGGCGGTTGCTAGGATGTTATGGGTGGTCGCTATGGTGTTGCTAGGCGGTTGCTAGGGTATTTTGGGTGGTTGCTAGGCGGTTGCTAGGGTATTCTGGGTGGTTGCTAGGGTGTTTTGGGTGGTTGCTAGGCGGTTGCTAGGGTCTTTTGGGTGGTTGCTAGGCGGTTGCTAGGGTATTCTGGGTGGTTGCTAGGGTGTTTTGGGTGGTTGCTAGGCGGTTGCTAGGGTCTTTTGGGTGGTTGCTAGGATATTTTGGGTGGTTGCTAGGGTCTTTTGGGTGGTTGCTAGGCGGTTGCTAGGGTCTTTTGGGTGGTTGCTAGGGTGTTCTGGGTGGTTGCTAGGCAGTTGCTAGGGTGTTATAGGTGGTTGCTATGGTGTTGCTAGGCAGTTGCTAGGGTATTTTGGGTGGTTGCTAGGGTGTTCTGGGTGGTTGCTAGGCGGTTGCTATGGGTATTTTGGGTGGTTGCTAGGGTGTTCTGGGTGGTTGCTAGGGTATTATTGGTGGTTGCTAGGTGGTTGCTAGGATATTTTGGGTGGTTGCTAGGCGGTTGCTAGGGTCTTTTGGGTGGTTGCTAGGTTATTTTAGGTGGTTGCTAGGGTCTTTTGGGTGGTTGCTAGGCGGTTGCTAGGGTCTTTTGGGTGGTTGCTAGGGTGTTCTGGGTGGTTGCTAGGCAGTTGCTAGGGTGTTATAGGTGGTTGCTATGGTGTTGCTAGGCGGTTGCTAAGGTATTTTGGGTGGTTGCTAGGGTGTTCTGGGTGGTTGCTAGGCAGTTGCTAGGGTGTTATGGGTGGTTGCTATGGTGTTGCTAGGCGGTTGCTAAGGTATTCTGGGTGGTTGCTAGGTGGTGGCTAGGGTGTTCTGGGTGGTTGCTAGGCTGTTTTGGGTGGTTGCTAGGGTCTTTTGGGTGGTTGCTAGGCGGTTGCTAGGGTGTTTTAGGTGGTTGCTAGGGTCTTTTGTGTGGTTGCTAGGGTATTTTGGGTGGTTGCTAGGGTGTTCTGGGTGGTTGCTATGCGTTTGCTAGGGTGTTCTGGGTGGTTGCTATGGTATTCAGGGCGGTTGATATGGTGTTACTAGCTGGTTGGTAGTTGTCACAGATGGTTACTATGGAGTTTTTATAGAGTTCTTAGCATGATCTTGGCATGATTTAACACTTAACTAATTGCTATTAGCATGTAGCTATTCACTGCTAGCATGTGTAGCATGTTGGAAGTGCTGTTTGCAAGCATGAGTCAAAAGAGCCAAACCTCATCTCTATACGATGTTCTGATACAGAGATATAGGCAGAGCCGTCGCATAGACTGTGCGAACTGTGCAACCGCACAGGGCCTCGCGCCAATAGGGGGCCTCGCAATCCTGCTGTGTTTTTTTTTTTTTTTTTTTTTTTTTACCACTTTTTAAAACATCTCGCGGCACGAATGTAACAATTCTACAAATAAATAAAACATATCCAGTTAACTGGCAGAGCATTCATTTCGTTCGTTTTTTTAAAAATAAGAGAAGTGCTGAAATGTGTTTTTTAAATCAAGTGAATAAAGTGCTCGTTGCCGCTGCGATCAGTGGCGCGGATACAGTGTTTTCTCGTATGGCTTAATTGCGCACACGCCGCACTGTCTTCATTTGGACGCGCGCTTCAATCCGTTGTGGATGCTCTAACATAATGCACACAAATGTGTCCCTGCTTGATATACAACCACTGATTAACATAATCGGTTTTGATGAGAAAAAAAAAAAACTAACGTTATACGAGAAAAATAAAACCATAGGCCTACGAGAGCGGATTCGAACCCAGAACCTCTGACACGCTTGGTAAAAGTTCTACCACTGGACCATTAAGATACACATTGAGTTAAATATGCGGATTCTCGATCAAAATTCTCGAGCTGACTTGATGTAAGCCACTGGTTGCACAGTTGATTTTTTTTCCCCTCTGAAATAAATAGCAAAAAGTCATAGCTGAGACTATGTGCATGATTATGCTGTATTATTCTACTTGATAAAAACGTATTGCAGCAAGATTATGCATGCAAAAGAATTAGAACAGCTACGTCCGTGTGACTGTAATTCATGCACAATTGAGCATACACATCAAAGAGCAGGGCCTCACATTTCAAGTTCGCAAAGGGCCTCGCACCCCACCAGCGACGGCACTGGATATAGGTCTTGCAAAACGGTTGCTAGGGTACTCAAGTTTGGTTGCTATGGAGTTGCTTGGGAGCTGGAAGCATTAAACTTAAGAAGTTTAAAGTGGTTTGAAGTTTTAAGTAGTTTAAAGTAGTTTGAAGTTTATGATAGATATATAAATAAGTTAGATAGATACACACAAACACACACACACACACACACACACACACACACACACACACACACACACACACACTCAGACTACCTCACTCAGACACACACACACACACTCAGAGTTTATGAGTTTAGAGTTTATATGTGTACGAGTTTTTGAGTTTAGAGTTTATAAGTTTAAATGAGTTTAGAGTTCAGAGTTTATTAATTTATGAGTTTAAGAGTTCATAAGTCTATGAATTCATGAGTTTATTAGTTAATTAGCTATTAAATTTAAGTTAATTAGTTTATAAATGTATGAGATTAGAGTTTATTAGTTTAAATGAGTTTCATTGGCTAATATATATAGAACGGCAGTTTGGTTTAGTCTTCAAGGTATTTAGATTTGAATTTTTGTCGGTTTGAATTTTTTAGAACTCCCTAATGTAAGTCAATGGAGTTTTTGAATGAGTTTTTTCGAGTTTTGATCATCATTTTTAGGAAAACCGTAAGTCCGATCAGCCTGAAAAGATAGAGCACACCGAGTCAGATCAGTCTGAGTGTCTGTGCCGAGTTTGGAGTATGTAGAGTTAAAGCTCTAGGAGGAGATACATATAGTTTTTTTTCCGGTCAGAAGAAGAATAATAATAAGTTTAAATAGGATTTCAATATGTTGGCTTTCTCAAGCCAACTTAACTAGATGCGAAAGTTCGTTGAGACAAACTTTAAGTTGGCTTGAGAAAGTTTGGAGCAGAACGTTTTTTGCTAGGCGGTTGCTAAGATGTTATGGGTGGTTGCTTTGGTGTTGCTAGGGTATTTTGGGCGGTTGCTAGGGTGTCCTGGGTGGTTGCTAGGTGGTTGCTAGGGTGTCCTGGGTGGTTGCTAGGGTCTTTTGGGTGGTTGCTAGGCGGTTGCTAGGATATTTTCGGTGGTTGCTAGGCTCTTTTGGGTGGTTGCTAGGCGGTTGCTAGGGTATTTTGGGTGGTTGCTAGGATATTTTTGGTGGTTGCTAGGGTCTTTTGGGTGGTTGCTAGGCGGTTGCTAGGGTGTTTTGGGTGGTTGCTAGGATATTTTGGGTGGTTGCTAGGGTCTTTTGGGTGGTTGCTAGGGTCTTTTGGGTGGTTGCTAGGGTGTTTTGGGTGGTTGCTAGGGTCTTTTGGGTGGTTGCTAGGGTGTTCTGGGTGGTTGCTAGGCGGTTGCTAGGGTGTTCTGGGTGGTTGCTAGGCGGTTGCTAGGGTGTTTTGGGTGGTTGCTAGGGTCTTTTGGGTGGTTGCTAGGATATTTTGGGTGGTTGCTAGGGTCTTTTGGGTGGTTGCTAGGGTATTTTGGGTGGTTGCTAGGGTGTTCTGGGTGGTTGCTAGGCGGTTGCTAGGGTGTTCTGGGTGGTTGCTAGGGTCTTTTGGGTGGTTGCTAGGCGGTTGCTAGGGTGTTTTGGGTGGTTGCTAGGGTCTTTTGGGCGGTTGCTAGGATATTTTGGGTGGTTGCTAGGGTCTTTTGGGTGGTTGCTAGGGTATTTTGGGTGGTTGCTAGGGTGTTCTGGGTGGTTGCTAGGCGGTTGCTAGGGTGTTCTGGGTGGTTGCTAGGGTCTTTTTGGTGGTTGCTAGGCAGTTGCTAGGGTGTTTTGGGTGGTTGCTAGGATATTTTGGGTGGTTGCTAGGGTCTTTTGGGTGGTTGCTAGGCGGTTGCTAGGGTGTTTTGGGTGGTTGATAGGATATTTTGGGTGGTTGCTAGGGTCTTTTGGGTGGTTGCTAGGCGGTTGCTAGGGTGTTCTGGGTGGTTGCTATGGTATTCAGGGCAGTTGATATGGTGTTACTAGGTGGTTGGTAGTTGTCACAGATGGTTACTATGGAGTTTTTATAGAGTTCTTAGCATGATCTTGGCATGATTTAACACTTAACTAATTGCTATTAGCATGTAGCTATTCACTGCTAGCATGTGTAGTATGTTGGAAGTGATGTTTGCTAGCATGAGTCAAAAGAGCCAAACCTCATCTCTATACGATGTTCTGATACAGAGATATAGGTCTTACAAAACGGTTGCTAGGGTACTCGAGTTTGGTTGCTATGGAGTTGCTTGGGAGCTGGAAGATTTAAACTTAACAAGTTTATAGTGGTTTGAAGTTTACAGTAGTTTACAGTAGTTTGAAGTTTGACAGATAGATAAATAAGTTAGATAGACACACACACACACACACACACACACACACACACAAACACACACATACACACACCCACTAACTCGCTCACACACTCACTCATAAACTCAGTGTGTGTGTCTGAGTTTAGAGTTTATAAGTGTATAAATTGACAAGTTTATAAGTGTATGAGTTCTTGAGTTTTGAGTTTATAAGTTTAAATCAGTTTAGAGTTTATAAATTTAAATGAGATTAAGAGTTCAGAGTTTATTAATTTATGAGTTTAAGAGTTCATAAGTTTATGAATTCATGAGTTTATAAGTTAATTAGTTTATAAGTGTTTAGAGTTTAGAGTTTATTAGTTTAAATGAGTCTCAATGGCTCATATAGTATATAGAACGGCAGTTTGGTTTAGTCTTCAAGGTGTTTAGATTTAAATTTTTGTCGGTTTGAATTTTTTAGAACTCCCCAATGTAAGTCAATGGGAGTTTTTGAATGAGTTTTTTCGAGTTTTGATCGTCATTTGTAGGAAAACCGTAAGTCCGATCAGTCTGAAAAGATAGAGCATACCGAGTCAGATCAGTTTGAGTGTCTGTGCCGAGTTTGGAGTATATAGAGTTAAAGCTCTAAGAGGAGTTTGAGTTGTAAATTTTTAGGGTCAGAATAATAATAATAATAATAATAAGTTTAAATAGGATTTCAATATGTTGGCTCTCTCAAGCCAACTTAACTAGATGCGAAAGTTCGTCGAGACAAACTTTAAGTTGGCTTGAGGAAGTTTGGACCAGAAAGTTTTTTGCTAGGCAGTTGCTAGGATGTTATGGGTGGTCGCTATGGTGTTGCTAGGCGGTTGCTAGGGTATTCTGGGTGGTTGCTATGGTGTTGCTAGGCGGTTGCTAAGGTATTTTGGGTGGTTGCTAGGTGGTTGCTAGGGTGTTCTGGGTGGTTGCTATGGTGTTTCTAGGCGGTTGCTAAGGTATTTTGGGTGGTTGCTAGGCGGTTGCTAAGGTATTTTGGGTGGTTGCTAGGGTATTCTGGGTGGTTCCTAGGGGGTTCTGGGTGGTTGCTAAGCGGTTGCTAGGATATTTTGGGTGGTTGCTAGGGTCTTTTGGGTGGTTGCTAGGCGGTTGCTAGGGTGTCCTGGGTGGTTGCTAGGGTCTTTTAGGTGGTTGCTAGGGTATTCTGGGTGGTTGCTAGGCAGTTGCCAGGATATTTTGGGTGGTTGCTAGGGTCTTTTTGGTGGTTGCTAGGCGGTTGCTAGGGTGTTTTGGGTGGTTGCTAGGTGGTTGCTAGGGTATTTTGGGTGGTTGCTAGGGTGTTCTGGGTGGTTGCTAGGCGGTTGCTAGGGTATTTTGGGTGGTTGCTAGGGTGTTCTGGGTGGTTGCTAGGGTATTTTGGGTGGTTGCTAGGGTGTTCTGGGTGGTTGCTAGGCGGTTGCTAGGGTATTCTGGGTGGTTGCTAGGGTGTTCTGGGTGGTTGCTAGGGTATTATTGGTAGTTGCTAGGCGGTTGCTAGGATATTTTGGGTGGTTGCTAGGGTATTTTGGGTGGTTGCTAGGGTCTTTTGGGTGGTTGCTAGGATATTTTAGGTGGTTGCTAGGGTCTTTTGGGTGGTTGCTAGGCGGTTGCTAGGGTCTTTTGGGTGGTTGCTAGGGTGTTCTGGGTGGTTGCTAGGCAGTTGCTAGGGTGTTATAGGTGGTTGCTATGGTGTTGCTAGGCAGTTGCTAGGGTATTTTGGGTGGTTGCTAGGGTGTTCTGGGTGGTTGCTAGGCGGTTGCTAGGGTCTTTTGGGTGGTTGCTAGGCGGTTGCTAGGGTATTTTCGGTGGTTGCTAGGGTCTTTTGGGTGGTTGCTAGGCAGTTGCTAGGGTATTTTGGGTGGTTGCTAGGGTGTTCTGGGTGGTTGCTAGGCAGTTGCTAGGGTGTTCTGGGTGGTTGCTATGGTGTTGCTAGGGTGTTTTGGGTGGTTGCTAGGCGGTTGCTAGGGTCTTTTGGGTGGTTGCTAGGGTCTTTTGGGTGGTTGCTAGGGTCTTTTGGGTGGTTGCTAGGCGGTTGCTAGGGTGTTCTGGGTGGTTGCTAGGCTGTTTTGGGTGGTTGCTAGGATATTCTGGGTGGTTGCTAGGCGGTTGCTAGGATATTTCTGGTGGTTGCTAGGGTCTTTTGGGTGGTTGCTAGGGTGTTTTGGGTGGTTGCTAGGCGGTTGCTAGGGTGTTTTGGGTGGTTGCTAGGGTCTTTTGGGTGGTTGCTACGGTGTTCTGGGTGGTTGCTAGGGTCTTTTGGGTGGTTGCTAGGCGGTTGCTAGGGTGTTCTGGGGGGTTGCTATGGTATTCAGGGCGGTTGATATGGTGTTACTAGGTGGTTGGTAGTTGTCACAGATGGTTACTATGGAGTTTTTATAGAGTTCTTAGCATGATCTTGGCATGATTTAACACTTAACTAATCGCTATTAGCATGTAGCTATTCACTGCTAGCATGTGTAGTATGTTGGAAGTGATGTTTGCTAGCATGAGTCAAAAGAGCCAAACCTCATCTCTATACGATGTTCTGATACAGAGATATAGGTCTTACAAAACGGTTGCTAGGGTACTCGAGTTTGGTTGCTATGGAGTTGCTTGGGAGCTGGAAGATTTAAACTTAACAAGTTTATAGTGGTTTGAAGTTTACAGTAGTTTACAGTAGTTTGAAGTTTGACAGATAGATAAATAAGTTAGATAGACACACAAACACACACACACACACACACACACACACACACCCACTAACTCGCTCACACACTCACTCATAAACTCAGTGTGTGTGTCTGAGTTTAGAGTTTATAAGTGTATACATTGATGAGTTTATAAGTGTATGAGTTCTTGAGTTTTGAGTTTATAAGTTTAAATCAGTTTAGAGTTTATAAGTTTAAATGAGATTAAGAGTTCAGAGTTGATTAATTTATGAGTTTAAGAGTTCATAAGTTTATGAATTCATAAGTTTATAAGTTAATTAGTTTATAGGTGTTTATAGTTTAGAGTTTATTAGTTTAAATGAGTCTCAATGGCTCATATAGTATATAGAATGGCAGTTTGGTTTAGTCTTCAAGGTGTTTAGATTTAAATTTTTGTCGGTTTGAATTTTTTAGAACTCCCCAATGTAAGTCAATGGAGTTTTTGAATGAGTTTTTTTGAGTTTTGATCGTCATTTTTAGGAAAACCGTAAGTCCGATCAGTCTGAAAAGATATAGCATACCGAGTCAGATCAGTTTGAGTGTCTGAGCCGAGTTTGGAGTATGTAGAGTTAAAGCTCTAGGAGGAGTTTGATATAGATTTTTTTAGGGTCAGAAGAATAATAATAACTAGATGCGAAAGTTCGTCGAGACAAACTTTAAGTTGGCTTGAGAAAGTTTAGAGCAGAACATTTTTTTGCTAGGCGGTTGCTAGGATGTTATGGGTGGTCGCTATGGTGTTGCTAGGTGGTTGCTAAGGTATTCTGGGTGGTTGCTAGGCGGTTGCTAGGGTGTTTTGGGTGGTTGCTAGGTGGTTGCTAGGGTCTTTTGTGTGGTTGCTAGGGGGTTGCTAGGTGGTTGCTAGGGTGTTCTGGGTGGTTGCTAGGATATTTTTGGTGGTTGCTAGGGTCTTTTGGGTGGTTGCTAGGCGGTTGCTAGGGTCTTTTGGGTGGTTGCTAGGGTCTTTTGGGTGGTTGCTAGGCGGTTGCTAGGGTATTTTGGGTGGTTGCTAGGGTGTTCTGGGTGGTTGCTAGGCAGTTGCTAGGGTGTTATGGGTGGTTGCTAGGGTGTTTTGGGTGGTTGCTAGGATATTTTGGGTGGTTGCTAGGGTCTTTTGGGTGGTTGCTAGGCGGTTGCTTGGGTATTTTGGGTGGTTGCTAGGGTGTTCTGGGTGGTTGCTAGGCGGTTGCTAGGGTATTTTGGGTGGTTGCTAGAGTGTTCTGGGTGGTTGTTAGGCAGTTGCTACGGTGTTCTGAGTGGTTGCTATGGAGTTGCTAGGGTGTCCTAAGGTATTTTGGGTGGTTGCTAGGGTGTTCTGGGTGGTTGTTAGGCAGTTGCTACGGTGTTCTGAGTGGTTGCTATGGTGTTGCTAGGGTGTTCTAAGGTATTTTGGGTGGTTGCTAGGGTGTTCTGGGTGGTTGTTAGGCAGTTGCTAGGGTGTTCTGAGTGGTTGCTATGGTGTTGCTAGGGTGTCCTAAGGTATTTTGGGTGGTTGCTAGGGTGTTCTGAGTGGTTGCTATGGTGTTGCTATGGTGTTCTAAGGTATTTTGGGTGGTTGCTAGGGTGTTCTGGGTGGTTGCTATGGTGTTGCTAGGGTGTTCTAAGGTATTTTGGGTGGTTGCTAGGGTGTTCTGGGTGGTTGTTAGGCAGTTGCTAGGGTGTTCTGAGTGGTTGCTATGGTGTTGCTAGGGTGTTCTAAGGTATTTTGGGTGGTTGCTAGGGTGTTCTGAGTGGTTGCTATGGTGTTCTAAGGTATTTTGAGTGGTTGCTAGGGTGTTCTGGGTGGTTGTTAGGCAGTTGCTACGGTGTTCTGAGTGGTTGCTATGGTGTTGCTAGGGTGTTCTAAGGTATTTTGGGTGGTTGCTAGGGTGTTCTGGGTGGTTGTTAGGCAGTTGCTAGGGTGTTCTGAGTGGTTGCTATGGTGTTGCTAGGGTGTCCTAAGGTATTTTGGGTGGTTGCTAGGGTGTTCTTAGAGGTTGCTATGGTGTTGCTATGGTGTTCTAAGGTATTTTGGGTGGTTGCTAGGGTGTTCTGGGTGGTTGCTATGGTGTTGCTAGGGTGTTCTAAGGTATTTTGGGTGGTTGCTAGGGTGTTCTGGGTGGTTGTTAGGCAGTTGCTAGGGTGTTCTGAGTGGTTGCTATGGTGTTGCTAGGGTGTTCTAAGGTATTTTGGGTGGTTGCTAGGGTGTTCTGAGTGGTTGCTATGGTGTTGCTAGGGTGTTCTAAGGTATTTTGGGTGGTTGCTAGGGTGTTCTGGGTGGTTGCTAGGCGGTTGCTAGGGTGTTTTGGGTGGTTGCTAGGGTATTCAGGGCGGTTATATGGTGTTACTAGCTGGTTGGTAGTTGTCACAGATGGTTACTATGGAGTTTTTATAGAGTTCTTAGCATGATCTTGGCATGATTCAACACTTAACTAATTGCTATTAGCATGTAGCTATTCACTGCTAGCATGTGTAGCATGTTGGAAGTGCTGTTTGCTAGCATGAGTCAAAAGAGCCAAAACTCATCTCTATACGATGTTCTGATACAGAGATATAGGTCTTGCAAAACGGTTGCTAGGGTACTCAAGTTTGGTTGCTATGGAGTTGCTTGGGAGCTGGAAGCATTAAACTAAAGAAGTTTAAAGTGGTTTGAAGTTTAAAGTAGTTTGAAGTTTATGATAGATATATAAATAAGTTAGATAGATACACACAAACACACACACACACACACACACACACACACACACACACTCAGACTACCTCGCTCACACACTCACTCAGACACAAACACACACACACTCAGAGTTTATGAGTTTAGAGTTTATAAGTGTACGAGTTTTTGAGTTTAGAGTTTATAAGTTTAAATGAGTTTAGAGTTCAGAGTTTATTAATTTATGAGTTTAAGAGTTCATAA
Source organism: Rutilus rutilus (assembly GCA_021464565.1). NCBI lineage: Eukaryota > Metazoa > Chordata > Actinopteri > Cypriniformes > Leuciscidae > Rutilus > Rutilus rutilus. The sequence goes on along the minus strand of JAJAQA010000005.1, from coordinate 13,769,717 downwards.
GTCTATGAATTCATGAGTTTATTAGTTAATTAGCTATTAAATTTAAGTTAATTAGTTTATAAGTGTATGAGATTAGAGTTTATTAGTTTAAATGAGTTTCATTGGCTAATATATATAGAATGGCAGTTTGAATTAGTTTTCAAGGGATTTAGATTTAAATTTTTGTCGGTTGGTGAGTTTGAATTTTTTTAGAACTCCCCATTGTAAGTCAATGGGAGTTTTTCCGAGTTTTGATCGTCATTTGTAGGAAAACCGTAAGTCCGATCAGTCTGAAAAGATAAAGCAACGCGAGTCAGAACAGTTTGAGTGTCTGAGCCGAGTTTGGAGTATGTAGAGTTAAAGCTCTAGGACGAGTTTCATATAGAAATTTTAGTCTCGGAATAATAATAATAACTAGATGCGAAAGTTCGTCGAGACAAACTTTAAGTTGGCTTGAGAAAGTTTGGACCGGAAAGTTTTTTGCTAGGCGGTTGTTAGGATGTTATGGGTGGTCGCTATGGTGTTGCTACGTGGTTGCTAAGGTATTCTGGGTGGTTGCTAGGCGGTTGCTAGGGTGTTTTGGGTGGTTGCTAGGCGGTTGCTAGGGTCTTTTGTGTGGTTGCTAGGGGGTTGCTAGGTGGTTGCTAGGGTGTTCTGGGGGGTTGCTAGGATATTTTTGGTGGTTGCTAGGGTCTTTTGGGTGGTTGCTAGGCGGTTGCTAGGGTCTTTTGGGTGGTTGCTAGGGTCTTTTGGGTGGTTGCTAGGCGGTTGCTAGGGTATTTTGGGTGGTTACTAGGGTGTTCTGGGTGGTTGCTAGGCAGTTGCTAGGGTGTTATGGGTGGTTGCTAGGGTGTTTTGGGTGGTTGCTAAGATATTTTGGGTGGTTGCTAGGGTCTTTTGGGTGGTTGCTAGGTGGTTGCTAGGGTATTTTGGGTGGTTGCTAGGGTGTTCTGGGTGGTTGCTAGGCGGTTGCTAGGGTATTTTGGGTGGTTGCTAGAGTGTTCTGGGTGGTTGTTAGGCAGTTGCTACGGTGTTCTGAGTGGTTGCTATGGAGTTGCTAGGGTGTCCTAAGGTATTTTGGGTGGTTGCTAGGGTGTTCTGGGTGGTTGTTAGGCAGTTGCTACGGTGTTCTGAGTGGTTGCTATGGTGTTGCTAGGGTGTTCTAAGGTATTTTGGGTGGTTGCTAGGGTGTTCTGGGTGGTTGTTAGGCAGTTGCTAGGGTGTTCTGAGTGGTTGCTATGGTGTTGCTAGGGTGTCCTAAGGTATTTTGGGTGGTTGCTAGGGTGTTCTGAGTGGTTGCTATGGTGTTGCTATGGTGTTCTAAGGTATTTTGGGTGGTTGCTAGGGTGTTCTGGGTGGTTGCTATGGTGTTGCTAGGGTGTTCTAAGGTATTTTGGGTGGTTGCTAGGGTGTTCTGGGTGGTTGTTAGGCAGTTGCTAGGGTGTTCTGAGTGGTTGCTATGGTGTTGCTAGGGTGTTCTAAGGTATTTTGGGTGGTTGCTAGGGTGTTCTGAGTGGTTGCTAGGGTGTTCTAAGGTATTTTGAGTGGTTGCTAGGGTGTTCTGGGTGGTTGTTAGGCAGTTGCTACGGTGTTCTGAGTGGTTGCTATGGTGTTGCTAGGGTGTTCTAAGGTATTTTGGGTGGTTGCTAGGGTGTTCTGGGTGGTTGTTAGGCAGTTGCTAGGGTGTTCTGAGTGGTTGCTATGGTGTTGCTAGGGTGTCCTAAGGTATTTTGGGTGGTTGCTAGGGTGTTCTTAGTGGTTGCTATGGTGTTGCTATGGTGTTCTAAGGTATTTTGGGTGGTTGCTAGGGTGTTCTGGGTGGTTGCTATGGTGTTGCTAGGGTGTTCTAAGGTATTTTTGGTGGTTGCTAGGGTGTTCTGGGTGGTTGTTAGGCAGTTGCTAGGGTGTTCTGAGTGGTTGCTATGGTGTTGCTAGGGTGTTCTAAGGTATTTTGGGTGGTTGCTAGGGTGTTCTGAGTGGTTGCTATGGTGTTGCTAGGGTGTTCTAAGGTATTTTGGGTGGTTGCTAGGGTGTTCTGGGTGGTTGCTATGCGGTTGCTAGGGTGTTCTGGGTGGTTGCTATGGTATTCAGGGCGGTTGATATGGTGTTACTAGCTGGTTGGTAGTTGTCACAGATGGTTACTATGGAGTTTTTATAGAGTTCTTAGCATGATCTTGGCATGATTCAACACTTAACTAATTGCTATTAGCATGTAGCTATTCACTGCTAGCATGTGTAGCATGTTGGAAGTGCTGTTTGCTAGCATGAGTCAAAAGAGCCAAAACTCATCTCTATACGATGTTCTGATACAGAGATATAGGTCTTGCAAAACGGTTGCTAGGGTACTCAAGTTTGGTTGCTATGGAGTTGCTTGGGAGCTGGAAGCATTAAACTAAAGAAGTTTAAAGTGGTTTGAAGTTTAAAGTAGTTTAAAGTAGTTTGAAGTTTATGATAGATATATAAATAAGTTAGATAGATACACACAAACACACACACACACACACACACACACACACACACACACACACACACTCAGACTACCTCGCTCACACACTCACTCAGACACAAACACACACATACTCAGAGTTTATGAGTTTAGAGTTTATAAGTGTACGAGTTTTTGAGTTTAGAGTTTATAAGTTTAAATGAGTTTAGAGTTCAGAGTTTATTAATTTATGAGTTTAAGAGTTCATAAGTCTATGAATTCATGAGTTTATTAGTTAATTAGCTATTAAATTTAAGTTAATTAGTTTATAAGTGTATGAGATTAGAGTTTATTAGTTTAAATGAGTTTCATTGGCTAATATATATAGAATGGCAGTTTGAATTAGTTTTCAAGGGATTTAGATTTAAATTTTTGTCGGTTGGTGAGTTTGAATTTTTTTAGAACTCCCCATTGTAAGTCAATGGGAGTTTTTCCGAGTTTTGATCGTCATTTGTAGGAAAACCGTAAGTCCGATCAGTCTGAAAAGATAAAGCAACGCGAGTCAGAACAGTTTGAGTGTCTGAGCCGAGTTTGGAGTATGTAGAGTTAAAGCTCTAGGACGAGTTTCATATAGAAATTTTAGTCTCGGAATAATAATAATAACTAGATTAAAAAGTTCGTCGAGACAAACTTTAAGTTGGCTTGAGAAAGTTTGGACTGGAAAGTTTAAAATTTAAAGTAGTTTGAAGATTAAAGTAGTTTGAAGTTTAATTTAGTTTAACGTTTAATTTAGTTTGAAGTTTAAATTAGTTTAAAGTTTAAATTAGTCTAAAGTTTAAATTAGTTTAAATTTTAAAGTAGTTTAAAGTTTAAATTAGTCTAAAGTTTAAATTAGTTTAAAGTTTAAATAAGTTTAAAGTTTAAATCAGTTTACAGTTAAAAAGTTGTTGGGGGTTTTCTAGTGGGTTGCTAGGGTGTTCTGGGTGGTTGCTATGGTGTTGCTAGGCGGTTGCTAGGGTATTCTGGGTGGTTGCTAGGCGGTTGCTAGGGTGTTCTGGGTGGTTGCTATGGTGTTGCTAGGTGGTTGCTAGGGTATTCTGGGTGGTTGCTAGGCGGTTGCTAGGGTGTTCTGGGTGGTTGCTATGGTGTTACTAGGCGGTTGCTAGGGTATTCTGGGTGGTTGCTAGGCGGTTGCTAGGGTGTTCTGGGTGGTTGCTATGGTGTTACTAGGCGGTTGCTAGGGTATTCTGGGTGGTTGCTAGGCGGTTGCTAGGGTGTTCTGGGTGGTTGCTATGCTGTTGCTAGGCGGTTGCTAGGGTATTCTGGGTGGTTGCTAGGCGGTTGCTAGGGTGTTCTGGGTGGTTGCTATGCTGTTGCTAGGTGGTTGCTAGGGTCTTTTGGGTGGTTGCTAGGCGGTTGCTAGGGTATTCTGGATGGTTGCTAGGCGGTTGCTAGGGTGTTCTGGGTGGTTGCTATGATGTTGCTAGGCGGTTGCTAGGGTGTTTTGGTGGTTGCTATGGTGTTGCTAGGCGGTTGCTAGGGTATTCTGGGTGGTTGCTAGGATGTTGCTAGGGTGTTTTGGTGGTTGCTAGGATGTTGCTAGGCAGTTACTAGGTTGTTCTGGGTGGTTGCTATGCTGTTGCTAGGCGGTTGCTAGGGTGTTTTGGTGGTCGCTATGGTGTTGCTAGGCGGTTGCTAGGGTGTTCTGGGTGGTTGCTATGATGTTGCTAGGTGGTTGCTAGGGTGTTTTGGTGGTTGCTATGGTGTTGCTAGGGTATTCTGGGTGGTTGCTAGGTGGTTGCTAGGGTGTTCTGGGTGGTTGCTATGGTGTTACTAGGTGGTTGGTAGTTGTCACAGATGGTTACTATGGAGTCTTTATAGAGTTCTTAGCATGATCTTGGCATGATATAGCACTTAACTAATCGCTATTAGCATGTAGCTATTCACTGCTAGCATGTGTAGCATGTTGGAAGTGCTGTTTGCTAGCATGAGTCAAAAGAGCCAAACCTCATCTCTATACGATGTTCTGATACAGAGATATAGGTCTTGCAAAACGGTTGCTAGGGTACTGAAGTTTGGTTGCTATGGAGTTGCTTGGGAGCTGGAAGCTTTAAACTTAAGAAGTTTAAATTGGTTTGAAGTTTAAAGTAGTTTAAAGTAGTTTGAAGTTTATGATAGATATATAAATAAGTTAGATAGATACAAACAAACACACACACACACACACACACACACACACACACACACACACACACACAGACTACCTCGCTCACACACTCACTCAGACACACACACACACACTCAGAGTTTATGAGTTTAGAGTTTATAAGTGTACAAGTTTTTGAGTTTAGAGTTTATAAGTTTAAATGAGTTTAGAGTTCAGAATTTATTAATTTATGAGTTTAAGAGTTCATAAGTCTATGAATTCGTGAGTTTATTAGTTAATTAGTTATTAAATTTAAGTTAATTAGTTTATAAGTGTATGAGATTAGAGTTTATTAGTTTAAATGAGTTTCATTGGCTAATATATATAGAATGGCAGTTTGAATTAGTTTTCAAGGGATTTAGATTTAAATTTTTGTCGGTTGGTGAGTTTGAATTTTTTTAGAATGCCCAATGTTAAGTCAATGGGAGTTTTTCCGAGTTTTGATCGTCATTTTTAGGAAAACCGTAAGTCCGATCAGTCTGAAAATAGATAGCACACTTAGTCAGAAAAGTTTGAGTGTCTGAGCCGAGTTTGGAGTATGTAGAGTTAAAGCTCTAGGACGAGTTTCATATAGAAATTTTAGTCTCAGAATAATAATAATAATAATAATAATAATAAGTTTAAATAGGATTTCAATATGTTGGCTCTCTCAAGCCAACTTAATAATAATAATAATAATAATAAGTTTAAATAGGATTTCAATATGTTGGCTTTCTCAAGCCAACTTAACTAGATGCGAAAGTTCGTCGAGACAAACTTTAAGTTGGCTTGAGAAAGTTTGGACCAGAACGTTTTTTGCTAGGCGGTTGCTAGGATGTTATGGGTGGTTGCTATGGTGTTGCTAGGCGGTTGCTAGGATGTTATGGGTGGTCGCTATGGTGTTGCTAGGCGGTTGCTAAGGTATTCTGGGTGGTTGCTAGGCGGTTGCTAGGGTATTTTGGGTGGTTGCTAGGGTGTTCTGGGTGGTTGCTAGGCGGTTGCTAGGGTCTTTTGGGTGGTTGCTAGGCGGTTGCTAGGGTTTTTGGGTGGTTGCTAGGGTGTTTTGGGTGGTTGCTAGGCGGTTGCTAGGATATTTTGGGTGGTTGCTAGGGTATTTTGGGTGGTTGCTAGGCGGTTGCTAGGGTCTTTTGGGTGGTTGCTAGGATATTTTGGGGGGTTGCTAGGGTCTTTTGGGTGGTTGCTAGGCGGTTGCTAGGGTCTTTTGGGTGGTTGCTAGGGTGTTCTGGGTGGTTGCTAGGCAGTTGCTAGGGTGTTATATGTGGTTGCTATGGTGTTGCTAGGCGGTTGCTAGGGTATTTTGGGTGGTTGCTAGGGTGTTCTGGGTGGTTGCTAGGCGGTTGCTAGGGTGTTTTGGGTGGTTGCTAGGGTCTTTTGGGTGGTTGCTAGGGTGTTCTGGGTGGTTGCTAGGCGGTTGCTAGGATATTTTGGGTGGTTGCTAGGCTGTTTTGTGTGGTTGCTAGGGTATTTTGGGTGGTTGCTAGAGTGTTCTGGGTGGGTGTTAGGCAGTTCCTACGGTGTTCTGAGTGGTTGCTATGGTGTTGCTAGGGTGTCCTAAGGTATTTTGGGTGGTTGCTAGGGTGTTCTGGGTGGTTGCTATGGTGTTGCTAGGGTGTTCTAAGGTATTTTGGGTGGTTGCTAGGGTGTTCTGGGTGGTTGCTATGGTGTTGCTAGGGTGTTCTAAGGTATTTTGGGTGGTTGCTAGGGTGTTCTGAGTGGTTGCTATGGTGTTGCTAGGGTGTTCTAAGGTATTTTGGGTGGTTGCTAGGGTGTTCTGGGTGGTTGTTAGGCAGTTGCTACGGTGTTCTGAGTGGTTGCTATGGTGTTGCTAGGGTGTTCTAAGGTATTTTGGGTGGTTGCTAGGGTGTTCTGGGTGGTTGTTAGGCAGTTGCTAGGGTGTTCTGAGTGGTTGCTATGGTGTTGCTAGGGTGTCCTAAGGTATTTTGGGTGGTTGCTAGGGTGTTCTGAGTGGTTGCTATGGTGTTGCTATGGTGTTCTAAGGTATTTTGGGTGGTTGCTAGGGTGTTCTGGGTGGTTGCTATGGTGTTGCTAGGGTGTTCTAAGGTATTTTGGGTGGTTGCTAGGGTGTTCTGGGTGGTTGTTAGGCAGTTGCTAGGGTGTTCTGAGTGGTTGCTATGGTGTTGCTAGGGTGTTCTAAGGTATTTTGGGTGGTTGCTAGGGTGTTCTGAGTGGTTGCTATGGTGTTGCTAGGGTGTCCTAAGGTATTTTGGGTGGTTGCTAGGGTGTTCTGAGTGGTTGCTATGGTGTTGCTATGGTGTTCTAAGGTATTTTGGGTGGTTGCTAGGGTGTTCTGGGTGGTTGCTATGGTGTTGCTAGGGTGTTCTAAGGTATTTTGGGTGGTTGCTAGGGTGTTCTGGGTGGTTGTTAGGCAGTTGCTAGGGTATTTTGGGTGGTTGCTAGGATATTTTGGGTGGTTGCTAGGGTCTTTTGGGTGGTTGCTAGGGTATTTTGGGTGGTTGCTAGGGTGTTCTGGGTGGTTGCTATGGTATTCAGGGCGGTTGATATGGTGTTACTAGGTGGTTGGTAGTTGTCACAGATGGTTACTATGGAGTTTTTATAGAGTTCTTAGCATGATCTTGGCATGATTCAACACTTAACTAATTGCTATTAGCATGTAGCTATTCACTGCTAGCATGTGTAGCATGTTGGAAGTGCTGTTTGCTAGCATGAGTCAAAAGAGCCAAAACTCATCTCTATACGATGTTCTGATACAGAGATATAGGTCTTGCAAAACGGTTGCTAGGGTACTCAAGTTTGGTTGCTATGGAGTTGCTTGGGAGCTGGAAGCATTAAACTAAAGAAGTTTAAAGTGGTTTGAAGTTTAAAGTAGTTTAAAGTAGTTTGAAGTTTATGATAGATATATAAATAAGTTAGATAGATACACACAAACACACACACACACACACACACACACACACACACACTCAGACTACCTCGCTCACACACTCACTCAGACACACACACACACACACTCAGAGTTTATGAGTTTAGAGTTTATAAGTGTACGAGTTTTTGAGTTTAGAGTTTATAAGTTTAAATGAGTTTAGAGTTCAGAGTTTATTAATTTATGAGTTTAAGAGTTCATAAGTCTATGAATTCATGAGTTTATTAGTTAATTAGCTATTACATTTAAGTTAATTAGTTTATAAATGAATGAGATTAGAGTTTATTAGTTTAAATGAGTTTCATTGGCTAATATATATAGAACGGCAGTTTGGTTTAGTCTTCAAGGTGTTTAGATTTAAATTTTTGTCGGTTGGTGAGTTTGAATCTGGATTTGAATTTTTTAGAACTCCCCATTGTAAGTCAATGGGAGTTTTTCCGAGTTTTGATCGTCATTTGTAGGAAAACCGTAAGTCCGATCAGTCTGAAAAGATAAAGCAACGCGAGTCAGAACAGTTTGAGTGTCTGAGCCGAGTTTGGAGTATGTAGAGTTAAAGCTCTAGGACGAGTTTCATATAGAAATTTTAGTCTCGGAATAATAATAATAATAATAATAATAATAATAAGTTTAAATAGGATTTCAATATGTTGGCTCTCTCAAGCCAACTTAACTAGATGCGAAAGTTCGTCGAGACAAACTTTAAGTTGGCTTGAGAAAGTTTGGACCGGAAAGTTTTTTGCTAGGCGGTTGTTAGGATGTTATAGGTGGTCGCTATGGTGTTGCTAGGCGGTTGCTAAGGTATTCTGGGTGGTTGCTAGGAGGTTGCTAGGGTATTTTGGGTGGTTGCTAGGGTGTTTTGGGTGGTTGCTAGGCGGTTGCTAGGGTCTTTTGGGTGGTTGCTAGGCGGTTGCTAGGTGGTTGCTAGGGTATTCTGGGTGGTTGCTAGGATATTTTTGGTGGTTGCTAGGGTCTTTTGGGTGGTTGCTAGGCGGTTGCTAGGGTGTTTTGGGTGGTTGCTAGGCGGTTGCTAGGGTCTTTTGGGTGGTTGCTAGGGTCTTTTGGGTGGTTGCTAGGCGGTTGCTAGGGTCTTTTGGGTGGTTGCTAGGGTGTTCTGGGTGGTTGCTAGGCGGTTGCTAGGGTGTTCTGGGTGGTTGCTAGGCTGTTTTGGGTGGTTGCTAGGATATTCTGGGTGGTTGCTAGGCGGTTGCTAGGATATTTCTGGTGGTTGCTAGGGTCTTTTGGGTGGTTGCTAGGCGGTTGATAGGATATTTTGGGTGGTTGCTAGGGTCTTTTGGGTGGTTGCTAGGCGGTTGCTAGGGTGTTTTGGGTGGTTGCTAGGGTCTTTTGGGTGGTTGCTAGGCGGTTGCTAGGGTGTTTTGTGTGGTTGCTAGGGTCTTTTGGGTGGTTGCTACGGTGTTCTGGGTGGTTGCTAGGGTCTTTTGGGTGGTTGCTAGGCGGTTGCTAGGATATTTTGGGTGGTTGCTAGGGTCTTTTGGGTGGTTGCTAGGCGGTTGCTAGGGTGTTTTGGGTGGTTGCTAGGGTCTTTTGGGTGGTTGCTAGGCGGTTGCTAGGGTCTTTTGGGTGGTTGCTAGGGTGTTCTGGGTGGTTGCTAGGCAGTTGCTAGGGTGTTATAGGTGGTTGCTATGGTGTTGCTAGGCAGTTGCTAGGGTATTTTGGGTGGTTGCTAGGGTGTTCTGGGTGGTTGCTAGGCGGTTGCTATGGGTATTTTGGGTGGTTGCTAGGGTGTTCTGGGTGGTTGCTAGGGTATTATTGGTGGTTGCTAGGTGGTTGCTAGGATATTTTGGGTGGTTGCTAGGCGGTTGCTAGGGTCTTTTGGGTGGTTGCTAGGTTATTTTAGGTGGTTGCTAGGGTCTTTTGGGTGGTTGCTAGGTGGTTGCTAGGGTCTTTTGGGTGGTTGCTAGGCGGTTGCTAGGGTCTTTTGGGTGGTTGCTAGGGTGTTCTGGGTGGTTGCTAGGCAGTTGCTAGGGTGTTATAGGTGCTTGCTATGGTGTTGCTAGGCGGTTGCTAAGGTATTTTGGGTGGTTGCTAGGGTGTTCTGGGTGGTTGCTAGGCAGTTGCTAGGGTGTTATGGGTGGTTGCTATGGTGTTGCTAGGCGGTTGCTAAGGTATTCTGGGTGGTTGCTAGGTGGTGGCTAGGGTGTTCTGGGTGGTTGCTAGACTGTTTTGGGTGGTTGCTAGGGTCTTTTGGGTGGTTGCTAGGCGGTTGCTAGGGTGTTTTAGGTGGTTGCTAGGGTCTTTTGTGTGGTTGCTAGGGTATTTTGGGTGGTTGCTAGGGTGTTCTGGGTGGTTGCTAGGCGGTTGCTAGGGTGTTCTGGGTGGTTGCTATGGTATTCAGGGCGGTTGATATGGTGTTACTAGCTGGTTGGTAGTTGTCACAGATGGTTACTATGGAGTTTTTATAGAGTTCTTAGCATGATCTTGGCATGATTTAACACTTAACTAATTGCTATTAGCATGTAGCTATTCACTGCTAGCATGTGTAGCATGTTGGAAGTGCTGTTTGCAAGCATGAGTCAAAAGAGCCAAACCTCATCTCTATACGATGTTCTGATACAGAGATATAGGTCTTGCAAAACGGTTGCTAGGGTACTCAAGTTTGGTTGCTATGGAGTTGCTTGGGAGCTGGAAGCATTAAACTTAAGAAGTTTAAAGTGGTTTGAAGTTTAAAGTAGTTTAAAGTAGTTTGAAGTTTATGATAGATATATAAATAAGTTAGATAGATACACACAAACACACACACACACACACACACACACACACTCAGAGTTTATGAGTTTAGAGTTTATATGTGTACGAGTTTTGAGTTTAGAGTTTATAAGTTTAAATGAGTTTAGAGTTCAGAGTTTATTAATTTATGAGTTTAAGAGTTCATAAGTCTATGAATTCATGAGTTTATTAGTTAATTAGCTATTAAATTTAAGTTAATTAGTTTATAAATGTATGAGATTAGAGTTTATTAGTTTAAATGAGTTTCATTGGCTAATATATATAGAACGGCAGTTTGGTTTAGTCTTCAAGGTATTTAGATTTGAATTTTTGTCGGTTGGCGAGTTTGAATCTGGATTTGAATTTTTTAGAACTCCCCATTGTAAGTCAATGGGAGTTTTTCCGAGTTTTGATCGTCATTTGTAGGAAAACCGTAAGTCCGATCAGTCTGAAAAGATAAAGCAACGCGAGTCAGAACAGTTTGAGTGTCTGAGCCGAGTTTGGAGTATGTAGAGTTAAAGCTCTAGGACGAGTTTCATATAGAAATTTTAGTCTCGGAATAATAATAATAATAATAAGTTTAAATAGGATTTCAATATGTTGGCTCTCTCAAGCCAACTTAACTAGATGCGAAAGTTCGTCGAGACAAACTTTAAGTTGGCTTGAGAAAGTTTGGACCAGAACGTTTTTTGCTAGGCGGTTGCTAGGATGTTATGGGTGGTCGCTATGGTGTTGCTAGGCGGTTGCTAGGGTATTTTGGGTGGTTGCTAGGCGGTTGCTAGGGTGTTCTGGGTGGTTGCTAGGGTGTTTTGGGTGGTTGCTAGGCGGTTGCTAGGGTCTTTTGGGTGGTTGCTAGGCGGTTGCTAGGGTTTTTGGGTGGTTGCTAGGGTGTTTTGGGTGGTTGCTAGGCGGTTGCTAGGGTCTTTTGGGTGGTTGCTAGGATATTTTGGGTGGTTGCTAGGGTCTTTTGGGTGGTTGCTAGGCGGTTGCTAGGGTCTTTTGGGTGGTTGCTAGGGTGTTCTGGGTGGTTGCTAGGCAGTTGCTAGGGTGTTATAGGTGGTTGCTATGGTGTTGCTAGGCAGTTGCTAGGGTATTTTGGGTGGTTGCTAGGGTGTTCTGGGTGGTTGCTAGGCGGTTGCTATGGGTCTTTTGGGTGGTTGCTAGGGTGTTCTGGGTGGTTGCTAGGGTATTATTGGTGGTTGCTAGGTGGTTGCTAGGATATTTTGGGTGGTTGCTAGGCGGTTGCTAGGGTCTTTTGGGTGGTTGCTAGGTTATTTTAGGTGGTTGCTAGGGTCTTTTGGGTGGTTGCTAGGCGGTTGCTAGGGTCTTTTGGGTGGTTGCTAGGGTGTTCTGGGTGGTTGCTAGGCAGTTGCTAGGGTGTTATGGGTGGTTGCTATGGTGTTGCTAGGCGGTTGCTAAGGTATTTTGGGTGGTTGCTAGGGTGTTCTGGGTGGTTGCTAGGCAGTTGCTAGGGTGTTATGGGTGGTTGCTATGGTGTTGCTAGGCGGTTGCTAAGGTATTCTGGGTGGTTGCTAGGTGGTGGCTAGGGTGTTCTGGGTGGTTGCTAGACTGTTTTGGGTGGTTGCTAGGGTCTTTTGGGTGGTTGCTAGGCGGTTGCTAGGGTGTTTTAGGTGGTTGCTAGGGTCTTTTGTGTGGTTGCTAGGGTATTTTGGGTGGTTGCTAGGGTGTTCTGGGTGGTTGCTATGCGTTTGCTAGGGTGTTCTGGGTGGTTGCTATGGTATTCAGGGCGGTTGATATGGTGTTACTAGCTGGTTGGTAGTTGTCACAGATGGTTACTATGGAGTTTTTATAGAGTTCTTAGCATGATCTTGGCATGATTTAACACTTAACTAATTGCTATTAGCATGTAGCTATTCACTGCTAGCATGTGTAGCATGTTGGAAGTGCTGTTTGCAAGCATGAGTCAAAAGAGCCAAACCTCATCTCTATACGATGTTCTGATACAGAGATATAGGCAGAGCCGTCGCATAGACTGTGCGAACTGTGCAACCGCACAGGGCCTCGCGCCAATAGGGGGCCTCGCAATCCTGCTGTGTTTTTTTTTTTTTTTTTTTTTTTTTACCACTTTTTAAAACATCTCGCGGCACGAATGTAACAATTCTACAAATAAATAAAACATATCCAGTTAACTGGCAGAGCATTCATTTCGTTCGTTTTTTTAAAATAAGAGAAGTGCTGAAATGTGTTTTTTAAATCAAGTGAATAAAGTGCTCGTTGCCGCTGCGATCAGTGGCGCGGATACAGTGTTTTCTCGTATGGCTTAATTGCGCACACGCCGCACTGTCTTCATTTGGACGCGCGCTTCAATCCGTTGTGGATGCTCTAACATAATGCACACAAATGTGTCCCTGCTTGATATACAACCACTGATTAACATAATCGGTTTTGATGAGAAAAAAAAAAAAACTAACGTTATACGAGAAAAATAAAACCATAGGCCTACGAGAGCGGATTCGAACCCAGAACCTCTGACACGCTTGGCGAAAGTTCTACCACTGGACCATTAAGATACACATTGAGTTAAATATGCGGATTCTCGATCAAAATTCTCGAGCTGACTTGATGTAAGCCACTGGTTGCACAGTTGATTTTTTTTCCCCTCTGAAATAAATAGCAAAAAGTCATAGCTGAGACTATGTGCATGATTATGCTGTATTATTCTACTTGATAAAAACGTATTGCAGCAAGATTATGCGTGCAAAAGAATTAGAACAGCTACGTCCGTGTGACAGTAATTCATGCGCAATTGAGCATACACATCAAAGAGCAGGGCCTCGCATTTTATGTTCGCACAGGGCCTCGCACCCCACCAGCGACGGCACTGGATATAGGTCTTGCAAAACGGTTGCTAGGGTACTCAAGTTTGGTTGCTATGGAGTTGCTTGGGAGCTGGAAGCATTAAACTTAAGAAGTTTAAAGTGGTTTGAAGTTTTAAGTAGTTTAAAGTAGTTTGAAGTTTATGATAGATATATAAATAAGTTAGATAGATACACACAAACACACACACACACACACACACACACACACACACACACACACACACACACACACACTCAGACTACCTCACTCAGACACACACACACACACTCAGAGTTTATGAGTTTAGAGTTTATATGTGTACGAGTTTTTGAGTTTAGAGTTTATAAGTTTAAATGAGTTTAGAGTTCAGAGTTTATTAATTTATGAGTTTAAGAGTTCATAAGTCTATGAATTCATGAGTTTATTAGTTAATTAGCTATTAAATTTAAGTTAATTAGTTTATAAATGTATGAGATTAGAGTTTATTAGTTTAAATGAGTTTCATTGGCTAATATATATAGAACGGCAGTTTGGTTTAGTCTTCAAGGTATTTAGATTTGAATTTTTGTCGGTTTGAATTTTTTAGAACTCCCTAATGTAAGTCAATGGAGTTTTTGAATGAGTTTTTTCGAGTTTTGATCATCATTTTTAGG